>JANEHK010000223.1:44973-55625 GCA_025960845.1 Tachycineta bicolor | reverse complement strand
TTTATTAAACATTGTTCTCTTTTTTCAAGAGTTCAGTGAAGATTACTTGTGCAAGCTCCTGACCCTTTCACTGTACTTCTTGTCATCCCATTCACTTTTCTCTTTTTACATGCTTTCAAAATATTCCCTTTTTCAATTTAAGACTGACTTTTATCTACATCTTTTCCTCTCCTTCCTTTTTTTCCATTTCTTGCCTGATTTCAGCTTTTGAATTGGAGTACTTTTATCAAGTGTTGGTCCTTTTCACTGCCCGTCATTTCATCTTAGTCCATGTGGCCTCTCTCACTCCGGTTCCAAATTTTCTTGGTTTTCATTTGTGCTGTTTCTCATCATATCTCCTTTCCTGAGTTAGACTGTGTTCTCTATTTTCAAGATTTCAGAAAAAATACTTCCTTTCAGGAAAGGAAATGTAAACTTGCAATTTCAATGAAGATTAATTGGGCAAGTTTCCGTCCCTCTCCCCGCACTTCTTGTTAGCCCATTGACTTTTTGATTTTTACATACTTCCAAATTTTTCAATTTTTCAATTTAAGCTTGCATTTCTTCAATACCTTTTCTCCTCCTTCCTGTATTTCTATTTCTAGCCTGATTACAGCATTTGAATTGGAGTAATATTGGCAAGTGTTGGTCCATTTCACTGCCCCTCAATTCATCATCCCTACCTCTCCCAACTATCACTAAACCCCTCAGACTTTAATTCTCAGTTTACATTGGACCTTGCCATGCCCCACCGCCCTCCCAGGGAGCAAGTCCATCCCCACATCCCAGCTCACCTTGCCTCCAAGCAGCATCAAGACACTGCCTGTGTCCTGGCACTGCAGGCCCTTGCCAAGACGCTCTCCCAGCCACCACAGCCCCTCCTCGTCCCTGCTCTGGGGCAAAATCTGCAAGTTCATTTGCTCCCTGGGCCACTGGCCCAGCCCCAAGCCAGGGCTGGGACCTTTCCCCAGAGTTCTGTGGCCACTGCAATGCTCACAGCTCTGAGGCTGCTGCAGCTCCAGGAGCCTTTGGACACCGCTCCCGGGGATGCTCAGGCTGCCACTGTTGGGCTGTCTGTGCAGGGCAGGGGCCTGCACTCCATGATCCTGCTGCCTCTTATTACGATCTGCTCATACAAGCAGGGTTGATGATGGTTCGTTTACTGATCTCAGAGTGCAAAACACAGCACAGAGGGGATTTCAGTATGAATCAAAACAAATGCACTTTTTATTGATTGCCCATAGCAAATGTGATAGAGGGATAAAGAATGAGAGGAAGAGATAGAGAAAGAAAGAGAGGAAAAAGGGGATATAGCTACCAAACGTGGAGATGAAATCCTGGTGTTTCAGTTGATGGGTGTGCCTTTCACATTGGGGAGAGTCTCTTTTAAAATCTCTGGTTAACACAGGGTTTTTATATAGTCCTCCATTGTGGGGAGAACAGATTATAAGAACAACCTGATTGAAGCCACCAAGGGGGAACAGGTAGTCCATGTTCTCAGCAGTAAGTGAGAGCCATTGTCTTCTTGGTCCAACGACCACGCCTGCAGGCAAATATCTCACTTTGGTTTAGTCAGCCCCACACCCCCCCTACTAGGGTTGTAGGGGTCTCATGTCTCAGTCCTTGAGAGGGGCTTCGTACAGAAGTCTCAATTACAGTCCTTGGGAGGGGGTTTTGATCTCGGTCTTTCATGGTGGTTGTGTAGCAGATGAGGGATTTTCTGTCGGGGACCACCAGAGTTATCCCAGAAAGTCCACTTGGCCAAGAGGTGGGGAAATTCAAAGGCTATTGTCATGAAGCTGGGAGCATGAAGCAGGTAGAAATGTCAAGTACAGAACTGCCATTACACTGCTCAAAGCCAGTGTACCGTGGTGTGGTGACACAGGAAAATGCACCTTCAGACGATTGGCAAGCATCCACCTCGAGCAGGCCAGAACTGTAGTGGGGTCCTCAGGGTCCTTATGACGATCGTGAGGCAAATGAGGGGAACTTCAGACCGACTCTTACATCACCCCGTGACTCACGATTGTCTTCAAGAGATCTTCAGCAGGGTTCTGTAGTGGCGTTGCGAAGTCTTCAGGACTCATCAACGTTGGTAGTATATCCCAAGAAACAGAGGTAGTATGTAGAGAGGGAGAGGGAGAAAAAGAATGAAAAGGAAAAGTAGAAAAGGTAAAGGAAACAATAATATTAATTCAGATTATCAAAGAAATCACAGTTAATCAGAACATTAATAACAATCAGTATTAATTCAAATTTTTTTTCATAACAAATCACAAAAAATCAAAAGTAATTTTCACAAGATTACAAAAGGAAATAATTTCAAAATATACATTCAAATTTTCTAATTGCCTTGGGCATGTCCATAGGGGAGAGGACATCTGCCAGGTTATGAGCATTAATTATGGACATCAACTATGTTAACCATTTCATTATTCTCCAGCTCATAATGAATAAAATTGCTAATAAAAGAAAACCAATTAAAACTAAAATCAAAAGGACAATGATGGGATGACACCATTTGTTCAAGACACTTGTGACAGTAGGTTACCACTGAAAAAGAGGATCCCACCTCCTGTGCTCGACATCTTTTCTTACCCTTTCTATAACACAATGTATTTCTTTCACATTATGATGAACAGTTATCAGGGTTTTCTGTCTGTCTTTCTTGATCTTTTCCAAAATTTCTAGTAAGTCCTGATGAAGCAACAATTGCTATACCAGAGTAAGTTTCATTCCAATGGGAGTAGGTGATAGTTTGTGAATCAGTGTGTAATGTGATTGCAAAAGGCAATGAGTGCTTTATAAGAAAAATTGCATCCTGTGATTTTAGTAAAATTGCAAGCACAAAAATTTGAATGATTTTTAGTATCTACTACTACATTTTCGACAAATACCATATCACAAGTAGTTCTAAAGCATGCACAATCATTACCTATATATATATATAAGGACTGTTTCTGGACCCTTGTTAGGATGAATTTCAAAATGACAGATATTTTGCTCAGTGTCCAGACAAATATCGTGAGCTATAACTGCATTACTTTCACAGATAAACCCTTGTTGTTCTCGGACAATACAGGATTCTAAGTTAACAGTTTGCCATTTCTCACCAATCTGACGGGCCCATTCCCTATGCTCAGAAGGCTAGAGAATAGCTCCATCATGATTCAATCTTAATGCAGTGATAGGGAATATCAAATGCACTGAGTCATTACGTATGGTTAACATAAAAGCTGTGTCTGTGTTTTTAATGGGGTTGTAAGTAAAATTTACTGAGTTCCACCAGGATTGGAATTCTCTTTCAAAGTCAGTGGCATTGTCCCAAATTATTTTCCAAATTTCAGTAGGAAAAGTGCCTTCTTCACCTTCTCTTATAATAGAGGCAGCAACTGACTGCATCCACAGTTGAGCCTGGGTACAGCTGAAGGCCAAGAAACATTGTTTTGTTTAGCACTGAGTGCATCAATTGCCAATTTATGGTCATTCACATTTACCTTTTCCCAATTTGGTAATATGTTTGATAACAACCAGTCATGTGTTCCCAAAGCCAATAAGGACGACTGTAGTGGTTGTAATTTAGTCAGGTCTCTAGTTGTGGCAGCCAATTTATTCAGTATTACTTCTGAATCAATATTATTTAGAATTCCCAATCCTGTTCCCGTAACACCAGTTATGTCTCTAAGTGTCCGCTTTTTAAGAGTTCCACTTTCGCAACCAGGCTGTCCAACCTTTCAAGGAAGTCTGCAAGAAAGGTGAACAAGCTGGCTGAATTTCTGAGACATTATTTCATGTCAGCAATTTGGCTTGCTTAGGAGACCATGCCGGACTGAACAGTATTTGTTGTTGTCCTGTCTTCCTAATTATATATGGTCCAATTTCAGAAATTCTCGGGCTAAGCCTAACCAGTGGTTGGGTTGGAGTGTTGGTAATAGGAGCTGTAGTAAATTGGGCTATAACATTTATTTTAAACTTAAAAGAAAGCCCTTGAGTATTTTCGGCCCAAAGACAAACTACCTCTACAGTTTGTGCTAGTGTGAAATTGTGCCAACAATCCTGCATGATGGGGTGTGTGCAGACCTCTTTGTGCTTATATATTTGGTTTGTCAGAACACTGATGGAGGTTGCCTTCCTATAGGTGGTTCCATTTATCATTTGACACCCTAGACTAATTTTTTTTCCCCCCACTATCCCTTGAAGCTGCCAGTTTTTTGTTTTTCCCATTCCTGCCTAGTATATACCTGATTTTAATGCATAACAACAGCTGAGAGGTTTAAGTCTTTCACATTTCTCATGGAGCCAGTAAAATGAACAAAAGCTTGGTACCAGGACCATTCAGCATCATATTGAAAAAGGAGTTTTCAGTCTCTTTCACTTGTTCGGGGGTGACTATTGTACTCAGTGTGGGCTTTGTTATAGAGTTTATCTTAAATTTATAAATTAAACCTTTAAAGCCTGATGGATTCATCAAGTTATTTTGCCAACAGCATGTTACATGAGTTGGGTTGACCCAAACAAAGCTATACCAGCAATCAGTTGGTTCATCATTACAATCCCTTGTAATTGCAATATTGTTGGTTCTGGTGCCTAAAGTGTAATTATCCACATACTCTTGAGGGCAGCACAGGGTAAGGGGAATTTGTTTAGTACAACTCCACTTTTCTGTAGGGCACAGTTCTGCTGTAAGGATATACAAATAGTTTTTTCCACCTGCTTCTAAAAAAATTTCCAGGAATTGTAGTGGAGGAGGCTTTCTCATGGAGAGATCCTTCCACTTTTCTGCATGCTATCAGATTTACTTTGCCCACTGTTCCACTTAGGGTTTTGATCCACTCATTCCGATCCCATCCCCACTCATTTAGATGGTATGCCTCAGAGCCATGCTGCACTACAGTTGCTTGGTTCGGATGGCGATCTTTGGGATAAGATCCTAAAACATTTGTGTGCTTGATGATAGCTTCAGACCACAGCCACTCTGAAGAATCCTGGCCGTGGTATTGTGGTAGGATGCAGAAAAATATCACCAGTTTTATCATGGTACAGATGATCCTCATGTCCCTCGGGGTTCTTCTGTAAAAGTAAATAACAGAAAAATCCTGCCAGTAGGAGGAAGAGACAATGGTTAGAATAATGGAATTATCCAGGGTGGATATATCCAATGCTCTTTCCCTAGGGCATCAGAGGCTACCCAGGCATATTTATTCAGAGGGGGTTTTAGTACTAGGGGTACTTCCCCTACAGTAGGAAGATCCATCAGAACAGGTTGTCCAGGGTAATGGGCAGGATTCTTGGGATCATAAGGTCCCTGTCGTGAAGGAATCATGCTTGGAGTTTTTGGGCAGAAAGCAGTAATTTTGGAACACCGGTTTAGTCCCCATCTGCCATTCACTCCTTTAACTGCTTCCCATAACCAGACATCCCAATTTCCCTCCTGTGGTTTCAGAAGTTGTTTCAAGAGACCATTGGTCCTTTCTAGGATCCCGTTAGCTTGAGGGTAGTAAGAAGTGTGAAAAATCCATTTAATCCCTTTACTTTTTATCCAGTCCTGTAGAACTCTAGCAGTGAAATGGGATCCACTATCAGATTGAATTTCCTGAAGTTTTGGGAATGTTCCACACCACTCCTGCAATGCTTTGACAGTATTATCTCCTGTGGCTCTTTTAAAAGCATTGACCTGGACTAGCCCAGATGTAATCTCTACTCCTACCAGTACAAAGTGTTTACCTCCTGACTTCTTAAAGGGGCCGATATAATCTACCTGCCACGCATCCCACAAGCCTTTGCCTTCTCTTAAATGCAGAGGGTCATCTTCCATAGGGTATCTTCCCAGTCTTCTACAACATTGTTCGCAGGCAGATATACATGTTTTACACATTTCCCTGGTGACAGGCCAACCCCGAGCATGAGCTTCCTTCCTTCCTATCTTTTGCACCTGTGTGCTCTCTTTTTACATGCAGCCATTCTAACTGTTGATCCCAGTCCTCTGTCATTTGTTCCTTCTTTAGGGGACTAAGTCTTGCTAACTCATCAGCTTTATTATTCCGTTCTCCTGCTGGATTGTCATCCGTTTGGTGAGAAGCTACCCACCCTATGGCAAAATTTCCTTGGCTTGCAATATTAAAATTTCTTGCCATTTTTCCTTTTGCCAAACTGGAATTCCGTTAACTTCCCAATCATTTTGTTGCCAAAATGGAAGCCACTCGCTACATCTATTGTACATGGCATAGGAGTCAGTGTAAATGCAGACAAGAGAGGTATTTTGTGCCTCATGTTGGAAAACACTCTAAACAGTGATCAGTTCCCCAACCTGAGCACTGCCTTCCCCTTCGGTAATAATTTGTTCACCAGAGGAAATGTGGAAGGCTGCTGCCCTGTATCTCCACACTTTCCCTTCCGCCTAGCAGAGGCATCAGTTAACCAAGAATTTGTTGATTGTTCAGAGGTGAAAGGAGGGGCTACTTTAATCACAGAGGCAGATTTTTCTGGGGTGTTGTCCAAGCTCTCCGTTTCTTGGATTGCTAAGTTTTTTACATCTCCTTCTGTTACTGAGAAAGTGTTACAATAGTATTCAATCTGAGCATACCACTTTCTAACTGAGGCTCTCTGGGTGACCCCCTCAGGTGGAGGGGTCCCAGTCGTGATGGCTTTGATTACTTTGAAAGGACCTCTCAAAACAATTGGTTGTTGTTGAGTAATTTTTTCCACTTCTATGAGAGCTAAGCTAACCACAAACAACCCCTTTCCCCAGATAGTGTCTCTTTTCTCAGCATCTTTGAAACCACGTGAATAAAAACCAACAGGCCTTGTTGGACCTTCAGGACCCCATTGCATATGTGTATGGATAACCCTGAGAAGGCAAATCCCCATTCTACCTGGAAAGGTTCTGTAGGATGGATAGGGCCTAATGCCTGATGAGCTGTTACTTCAAAAATCAGCAATTATAGTGCTTCCTCCTGAGCAGGGGGACAATCCCATTTCACCTAATTCCTCAGCAGGTCATAAAGGGGCCTGGCAATTATTGAGGAATCTGGAGTGTCTTCTCCAGAACACTAATAGTCCTAGAGCTTGCTTTCCTGGATTCAGGAATTTTAATCTGATCTAAAGAGGTTAGGGTATCTGGTGGAATACATGTCATACCTCCTTTCCACCAAATTCCCAAAAACTTCACTTCCTGAGAAGATTTTTGGATTTTTTCAGAGGGAATTTGCAAATTCAGACTTTCTAAATGGGTGGTTATTTCCTGTTGGGTATCCCCCACAACTCCTATTTCATCCCCTCCCACCAGGATATCATCGATGTATTGGTAAACATCCACATTATCAGGTTTGGGTATTTTCTCTAATTCTTTGGCTAAAGCATGGTGAGCCACAGTGGGGGAATGTTTGTACCCTTGGGGAAGTCTAGTGAAAGTGTATTGCTGTCCTTCCCATGTGAAGGCAAAACGGTCCCTGTCTTCTGGCTGTATAGGTATCATAAAAAACATGTCTTTGACATCTATAGTTGCCATGATTGAGTGAGCCTTTTCCTGAACTGATGTTATTAATTCAGCTAAATTTGGAACCACTGCTGTGAGAGGGTCTGTGTTGGCATTAAGCCTGTGAAAATCTACTGTTAGTTGCCACTTCCCAATAGGTTTTCGAACAGGCCACACTGGAGAGTTAAAAGGAGAATGAATATTAACAATTACTCCTTGGTCTCGCAAGTCTTGTATAACTGGTTTGATGCCCTCTTTGGCGCCAGAAGGTAGGGGGGATTGTTTCACATTAGTAGCTTTACTATAAGTTAGTGTGGGTGCTGTTTGAAGTAATCTAATGTTAATTGGCGGTGTACCAAATGACCACAAAAATCCCTCAGAATCTTCCCACTGCCTTCCATCAAGGACATCCATCCCTAATAAGTTGTTTGGAATATCTCCAATTACCATTTTGACAACCAACTGATCCGCCTCTCCAGGAAGCATAAGTTTCACTAAAGCCATATTCAGAGATTCTGTAGTTCCTAGAGCATTAAGAATGCAACATTGTCTTTTTGTTGGAACAACTCCACACTTCTGGGTGTCCCTTTTTGTTAGTGCAGAGATTTGAGCCCCAGTGTCAACCAAAAAGGTTACAAATACTCGTTTGGGGTCTGTAATAGCTGTGATCAATATGTCTCCTGATTTATTTTTAGTGAGCATTCTCAAATACATCCATATTCCGTTTCTTCACCCACTGTTAAGAAACGGAGAATTTAGTTTCCCTGGGGTGGTGTTTGTTTTGATTCACAACCTGAATTACCAGGGAGAGGCTGAGAGAGGGTTAGTTTTGGTTCACTGTCTGGATCTTGAGAAGGCAGAGGTGCACTGGGTAGAGTTGATAAGTTTTGCTTTTGAGAGTGCCAATTAGTTATTATTTTTTTGTAATTCTTCAAGGGGCAAACCATCCATCACCTCTCTGGGGACCCCCTTTTTAATACCCAACAGCCACCAACGGTGGCGGTTAGAGATCTGTTTTCCCTTCTCTGAATTTTCACTGTGAGGGGTCCCAATAAAACGAACACCTTTTATTTTTTCTGATTTCTCCTCCTGGGTTTTCACAGGCCCATAATGTCTATTGTAATTAATTAAATCTACGGCAACATCCCCCCATGTCCAAACTTTGCAGCTACTGGCAGGTGAGCTAGATTGAGAAGCTGGGGGCTGAGAGGGGGTTGACTATGGAGTAAACCCAGGATTGGTAGATTCAGTTTGGTTGCATGGGCTTCCAAGGACTCTTTCCAGCCTTTCCACAGGACCTAATGCCATTATGGTCTTTTGTAAAGTGATTGCTGTAGGTTTGAGTGATTCTGGAAGCCCCGAAATCAAAGAGGTCACGAGTTCTGGCTTCACTGGTAATTGCATCGGGGATTCAAAACCAGGAATCAATTTCTTTTCATGGATCATTTGCAGACAGGCAGCTTTTTGAACGCTTTCTAGGAGCTGGTCAGGGATAGGAGCTATGGCTAAGGGGTCTCCCCTTTCCCGAGGATTTATTCCCCAGGTCCAAAAAGCTGCGTGTTGTGGTAGGGACCAAGTGTCACACTTATCACCTGTTGTTAAGAAAACTCCCTGTCCCTGATATCCACTGGCCTCATGTTCAGTTAATTTAATTTGATCTCCACCAGTGAGGGACACTCAAAAGATATTCTCTGTCTCTGATTCTTGTGGGAGGCGGCTGTATTCCTTTTTTAGCTTAGCCAATTCAGTAGTGCTGTATGGTATATGTTTGGTTGTGATATGTGGTTCAAAATCTTCATCATTTATGTAATTATATTCTGTTTTAACCAAGGGTCTCAAGTGAGGACAGCAGGTTTCCCCGCAGTTTTTGACTGCTTCAAGTTCCTTATGGGGATAAATTCGTTTAATGTGAGAAGTTTCCTTCTCCTCTGTTTCCATAGAGGAATCAACATAATAGGAGTTTTTAACACGTTCCTCTCTAAGGGCGGCTCTCAGTGCATAGATCTTATTCCTTTCTTCATTTCATTGTTTTTGCAAAATTTCAACTAGGTTTTGAAGGGAGTCTATTATAGCTTTTTCCTCACTTCTTCACTTAAAGCGACTTTCTACAGCTGCTGAAAGACAAGCTCCCAAAACTGAGCAGAGAATAGTTTTGTTTTTGCCCAGTTTAAATTTTGTTTCATGTTGTAAAGAGCATACTCTATCAACAATATTTTCCAAATTAAACCAATTACTTTGTGCCCACTCTTCTCCTCCCCGAGAAGGCTTGGCATTGTGTTTAGCAAGTAATGCATAAAATGCAGCTTTGTCTTTTGTACTAAGATTTTCAGTCATTTTATGAAGGGATCAAAACCACAACAGGGAGGAAATAGTTACACACATACACAGCTCAGCTGTGTCTCCCTTCACTTCCCTGGGTGAAGAGACAAAATCTACGTGGGAGGCCCTGCTTAGTTTCTTCAGGTTGTCCCTTCCTTCCCAGACAGTCCAAACTCACACACATACAAAACAGTTTAAAAATGCATCTTAGCCTTTTGCACTAAGGTTCTTAGAAATTTTATGAAGGGATCAAAACCACAACAGGGAGGAAATACTTAGTTACACACACACACAGCTCGGCTGTGTCTGCCTTCGCTTCCCTGAGTGGGTGAAGAGACAAAATCTGCCTGGAAGGCCCTGCTTAGTTTCTTCAGGTTGTCCCCTCCTTCCCAGACAGTCCAGAGACACACAAACACAAAAACAGTTTCTCCTTTTTGCATTAAGAGATCTTTTGTGAAATTCTGAAGACAGAACCCTCAATTGAGTATGGGGGTGCTTATCACTTAGGCGTGTGCAGTTTGTGGGAAATTCAAGTTGCTCCCCCTTGCTTTCTAGCTCTGTTCAACCCTTTTAGGAATGACAGGCTAGGTGCGGCTGGAGCGAAACGTCCTTCCCCTATTACAGACTGCACACAACCCTGCAAACCCCTCCGTCTATCAGAATCCTGTCCGTGACGCCAATTTAATGTCACGATCCACTCGTACAAGCGGGGGTCATGATGGTTCGTTTACTGATCTCAGAGTGCAAAACACAACACAGAGGGGATTTCAGCATTAAAACAAATGCACCTTTTATTGATTGACCATAGCAAAATACGATTGAGGGATTAAGAGTGAGAGAACGAGATAGAGAAAGAGATAGAGATAGAGATAGAGATAGA
>JANEHK010000223.1:17449-33128 GCA_025960845.1 Tachycineta bicolor | reverse complement strand
CTGGTGGGAGATCAGGTAGGATCGCTGGCTGAAGCTCTTCCCACATTTCCCACACTGGTAGGGCCTCTCCCCGGTGTGGATCCTCTGGTGGCAGACCAGCTGGGATCTCCGGCTAAAGTTCTTCCTGCATTCCACACACTTGTAGAGCCTCTCCCCAGTGTGGATGTGCTGGTGGGTCACAAGGGTGGAGTTGTGAAGCCCTTCCCACATTCCCCACACTTGTAGGGCCATTCCCCTGTTTGGATCATCTGGTGCTGGATCAGGTGGGAGCTCTGGCTGAAACTCTGTCCATCTTCCCGGCACAGGCTGGGTTTTTCCTTCTCCAAGAACCGTGGGGTGGGTTTGGACCCCCTCCTTGTGAAGGATCTCTGGGGCTTTTCCTTCCCATTGAAGTCCTGCACTATGGAGCTCCTCAAAATGGCTTCTTCCACAAGGTTCTGCCCTCAGGATTTGTCCTCTTGGGTCTCCATCCTCAGTTCCTTGTCTGGGGGAGGAAGGACAAGGAGAGGATAAGATTTGCATTTGTGCCTGAGAGAAGGGGAAGGAGATCCCCCCAGTGCTTCCCCCGCAGGACGGCGTCGGCAGCGGGGTTGTCCTGCAGCCAAGGGCCATGCTGGGCTGGGAGATGGAGCAGGGGGGAGGGGCACTGACTTCCTCCTCACCTGCCTGGCTGTCCTGGAGCATCTTCTTCACAGCCTAACCTAAAAATTTAAAAATTAAACTAAAAATACTCAAATAAAAAAAGGCTGACAGAGTCAGAATACAACCTGACACCCAGTTATTCAGGGTGTTGCTTGCAGTGCAATCAAATCATGGCTGCAGTCCTCCTGGAGTGACAGATGTGGTTTTGTTGAAGAAATGATCTTGTAGAAGGGTCTAGTTTTCCTCTGAAGGTCCAGCGGCAGTGTAGGTGGGTCTGGTCTGCCTCTTGGAATCCAGTGGAAACCAGGGTGCTCCTGGTGCTTTAAATCTCAGATTATATTCAGGTGGGAATGCTTGGCTCCTCCCTCTGGGTGGAGCATCTCACAATGGGATGATGTAATTTTATCAGTCATGCACTGAGACTCAATGGCCCATTAACAGAAGATATCTCTCTGGAGGGAGGATGCGTCATGGAAGAGATAAAGAACACTGCCCCATCTGGTTTTAACAGCTGGGCCATTAACAAAAGATATCGCCCTGGAGTTACGAGAAATGGGTGATGGAACAGTTTTTACTTGGATCTCCAGTTGGTTTGTTTTCAAACTAGCACACTGGACACTGGGAGAAGTGGGACCACACTGGGAAACTACTGTGAGAAGTTTGGAGTGACTGGTCTACATTGTGGGTGACTGGGCAGGACTGGGAGTATGCAGGGAGGGACTGGGATGATCTGTGGAATGACTGGGACTGTACTAGGGGCAACTGGGAGAACCAGGAACACATGGGAGGAAAGTAGGAGCAACTGGGAGCAACAGGGACCATGCTGGGGTAAACTGCATCATAATGGGGAATGACTGTCAGTGACTGGGCTCCTACTGGGAGTGCTGACAAAACTGAAAGCACACAGGGTAGGGGCAACTATGCTGAAACTAGAAGCAGCTTCTTCTGGCACCAGGACCACTGAAGCCCTTTTCAGTGAGATATGAACTTCAAAGGAATTACGGGTTTTAGAGAAGTTAAGGTTTTAGCTACAGATAAGCTTTGCCTGAATTCGTTAAAGTAGATAGATAGGCTGTGCTGGAAATAATTAGGAGTCAATGGTCAGTTGAAAGGAAGTGGATCTAAAATAATAACCTCAGACCTAAATATCTAATTTTTTTGTAATTTTTTTATTTGTTTACCTGTGTCTATAATGAGAAACAGAAGAAACTGGTAAATAGATCTAAGAACACAGACAACTGTAAATCTTCTAACATCCCATTGAAACAGTCACGGAAACAGAAAACTGGAGTTCTACCAGGTTCCATTTGTCCTGTTAGCCATTGAAAAGGTTGAATGTTTAGAATGAGGAAGACTCTCCTGGCTTCCTCTTTTTATGACCCCTCCCCATAAAAGAGACCACTGACCTAATTCAAAGAACAAACTATGCATGATTAATGGCCTTTTATCTGATTATAATATGAAGCAGAGGATGCCAGGCATTAGTGTTATGAATATGTATTAGTATTTGGGCTATTCAACACTTATGTAAATATTTTAAATAGAGTCTGTAATCACTTGTAACTTTGCAGTGCATATTAGGGAGCGATCCCACACAGCTGCCCAGCATTGCATTAAACCTACACTTTCTAACTCTAACCTGTTAGAGAGTCTTTTGTCCATCACAGCTGGGTATTGATATTAGATCAATATCCATACATAAATAAATCACCCATCATCCTGCCCCTCCAGCCCTAGCACCCCCCGCTGGGGTCTCTGCAATCCCAGGTGTCCTCCACTCTTGGGGTCCCCGCTTTGGGGTTCTGGGGGTCTCCTCTCTCAGGGGTCCCACTTAGGGAAACTGCAGCTTTTTTGAGGCTCCCCAAACCTGGTGTCACTGCCCCCCACCAGTCCCGTGCGGTCTCCACATGGCACCGGCAGAGCTTGGAGGGCCTGGCTGGGGAAGCCCAAACCCCCTGTGTGGGCACCCACATCCACCTGCCCCCTGCCACGGCTCTGCCACGACCACCACTGGGACCCCCAGAAACACCCCCCAAGGACCCCCCAATGTCCCCCCGAGGGTCATCTGCAGCTCGGCTTTGGAGCCCTGAAAACTCCAAATATCTCCCCTGAAACATGGCAGAAAAGAATCTTTTAACAACAGTTGTTAGAGTAGTATGTATTTTTAATTGACATTGAGGTACATGGGGATTAACTTCACTAAAGACATGCATGAACACTAGAGAGCTTGCCTCTCTTATTATTCTTTGAGGTCTTACACATGCATGGCATTGCACAATCTGCCTTATACATATTTATTCTCTGGCCTCACTCATCCTCACTTTGTCTGGTAATTAACTCCTCTTGGTACATCCTCTTGGGTATGCTTAGTTCATCATGGTGGTCTCTGAGGGTCTCTAGAAGATGAAAGAAATGGAGTCTTCCTCAGTGAACTCTTCACCTTTATTTTTCTTGTGCATGCTTTAGTCCTTTTGGCACTTTTTCAAGGCAAGACATCAGTTTCTGCTGGCTGAGTCTGTGTTTTTCTCTTTCTTTGCATTTTTTGCTTTGTTATCTCGTTATGTTTAGGTTAGTCCTTCTTGTTATCACTGAGGGGTCCTGGATGTTTGTACTGCTTTGAAATATGTAAACAGGCACAGCACTCGATATTCACTAAATGTCTTCTAAAATGTACAATACATTCTAAAATACAGTGTATGCTCTTAAGCTTGCTATAAAGATTAGCTAGAATTTTCAAGCCTCTGTCTCATGCCCTCCCTTTTCTATAGACCTAGTAAATTCTTTTACTACTACTGGGGTTCTCTCTAGTGTTAACTCACTATCTTAATAACTCTCTTTTAACATTATCCTAGGTGTTTTAGAAAATGAGGGTAAAATTGTCACTCAATTGAACTTCCTCTAGTTTTATATGAGTACTACAATAGACATTATTAAATTCGTACTAAATAATATCAGCAAAATAACAATGGGGTGACATAGGATGTTTAAGACTCTAGTTGCATTTGGTCACTAAAGACTGTATCCTACCAGTTGTGGCTTGTGTCTTGCTTTACTTTTTGTAGAACACTCCTTATTTCTTTTGTATCATGTTGGACAGTTACTACAGGTTTTTGTCAGTTCTCTTGAATTTCTTTTGCAACGTTGTTCAAGTCTTCATGCTTTATTAATTGCTTTACTAGGGTCAGGTTTATCCTAATATGCTAATATCCTAATATCCTAATATGGCTAACAATTACTGATAGGTTTTATAATGAGACTTGATTACCTGGTGGGATATTCCTGAATATGAAAATATGAAAAGTTGTACCTGACAATCTTAACAAAATTGTAGATACAGAAATTAGAATGATTTTTATCAGGTAAGGATATATTATTTCCTCCTTGTCCTTGGTTACAGTGTAAGATGTGCCCAAAGTATGTATGCTATCACCATCTACATGAGCTGTTGAAACTAGGTTCCCTTGCCCCCTGCCTCCAGACTATCTTCTGTTAATGGCCCATCGATGCCCTGCTGCATGACTTTTAGATAACTCCCTCCAGGAGCTATCTCTGTTTAATGGGCAATCAAGGACCCATTGCAAGACTGATAAAATGATATCAGCCCATTGTGAGATGCTTCGCCAAGGGGGAGGAGCCAAGCATTCCCACCTGGATAGAATCTGGGATTTGGGATAGCACAGGCAGCCTTACCCACTGGATTCCCAGAGGACAAGAGCTACCAGACCTTTCTATGGGATCACTGCTTCAACCAGACCACTTCATCTGGACTGCTACCACTACCACAGGGAATCAGGTTGCATTCTGACTCTGTCAGTGATCTTTTGTACTATTGCATTTATTGTATTTTACCTTTTTTTTCACCTCCTATTAAACTGTTTTGGTTTTTTTTTCTGACTTGGAGTCTCTTGCTGGTTTTGCATTCAAGCCAGCACACCCAGTCACTCCCGGTTGCTCTCAGTGTGTTCCCAGTAATTCCCATTATGATTACAAACCCTCCCAGTATACCCCAGTTACCCTCAGCATTCTCATAGTCATCCCCAGTCACATCAACTTGTTCCAGTTTTACCAGTATGATCCCAGTTGTTATAAATAATTCTATTCAAATAAACTATGTTTTAGTTACTTAATTGTTAAGTAATTCCATTAAGATTGTTAATGTTATTTCTGTATAAAGAATTTGCCTTATTCCTGTTTTAATACTGATTTATCACCTTATTTACTTGTTTGTTAATTAAGAATTCACCTTATTACCTGTATCTCTGCTCCCATTCGCCGGATAGTGTCTGAATATGCAAATAAAAAGAACACTGGAATTCTGGGAACAACTCAAGAACAAGAGACTCTGAAAAGCAGGGAATCAAAGTAAAATCCAGGACTGTAGTCACATTTTAGACTAGCGCAAGAGGTACGGGGATCCACCGAAGCAGCTTCATTTAGTCGCCGTGACCTGAGAAGGAGTCCCCCATCGCTGGATGACCCCTGATCAGCGAAGTGAAACGGACTCCCCGGCAAGGGGAAAAAGCCCATGAGGGGGGGTGGGAGTCCCCAGCTTTGCTGTGAAGCGAAGCTGTGTGTACCTCCTCCTCCACATTGCCAAGGGAGCAAGCAAGCTCTCCCCCAAGGCCAAGCTTGATAATAAACATACAAAACAGCAAGTCTCTGTCTCTCTCTTTTTTTTCTAGAACACACTCTGTCTCTTTCTTTTCTCTCTCAGGGAAGGGTCAGGCCTTGGAAGCTCCATGTTGCCAGGACAGGGTTAACTCTGCCCAGGCCTGCAGTGGCCATGTGATTTCTGCTCCAGGCAGCAGTCTCTCCATTTCAGATCAGCCTGGTTTCCTCCCTCCACTCTTTCTTCTCCATCTGGAAGACACCAGAGGAGGGGAGTGGGAGGAGAGCTCTGCCCACCCCTCGGTGACAATCGGGGCAGCCTCGGCCAAACCAGGCCCACAGTTGTTTTAGGGGAGATCCCTCCCTGCTCTGGGGTCTCTGGGGAGGTTTTTTCAAAGTGGTTGATGTTAAGCTGCAACCTCTCCTCCCCCCGGGGAGCCGATGGAGTCTGGCTGGGCCTCGGGCGAGCTTCCCCCCGAAGGGGGAGGTGGGGTGTGGGGAGCAGTAGGACCCACTCGATGTTACCTGTTCAGCTGACCAGGAGGAAAAGGGCCTGACCTGAACAAACCCAGGATTTATATGGGTACTGCCCAAAGTCGCATTCAACATTCTCAGTGGCCAAAGGAGGTGCCAATATCTCAAACCAGCTTCTGATAGGTCCTTGTCCTTTCTAAAACTATTTCCAGGGTCCTCACAGGGTAATACTCCACATTCCTCCCTAAGTGAAAACCAAACAGTGCTAACCCATGACAGTGACCTTTAGGCTTCGCAGGGCTCAGGCAGAGCGGCTGGGACAGAGTCAGGGCTGAGGTCACACTCTGTGGGCTGGGGCAGAGCCCAGCCGGAAATGACCTGAGATGGGCTCAAATACAATGATGGGACCGTGGCCAGGCCCTCATGTTCTTCAGTCCCACCTCACATCATTGCCAGGGGCAGAGAAAGGGACAGGTGACTTCTCAGCGTGGGTCACAGGAACCTGGGTCACCAGAGCCCTTCCCAAAGTGGCAATGGCCCATTAACAGAAGATATCTCCCTGGAGGGAGGATGGGTCATGGAGGAGATCAACAACACTGCCTCATTTGGTTTTACACAGCTGGGCCATTAAGAGAAGATCCCCCTCAGAGTTATGAGGAATGGGTCATGGAAGAGATAAACAACCTGCCCTAGCTGCTGTTCACAGATGGTAATAGAATACATTTTTTTGATTAAATCTTGCATTGTAAGACAGGGCTTGAGGGTCCTTGCCCAGGAGCTCTCAGGCTTTCCTCAAGGCTACTGAGATAACAACAGGACTACAAATAAGGACCAGGAGCCTGAGAATCTGTGTACAAACAATGCAAAACTTAGAGGACACACAACATGATGATGGACGCTTGACCAATTAGGTGTCCTGAAGGATGTGTGAAGAAGTGGCTTAGACAATTGAGAGACACCTGTACTTGTGGACAGTAGTGCTAGAATCCATAACTGGAGTTTAACATAAATAAAACATATATTAAATACACACACACACACACATATAGATATACACACATATATATATAAAATAAACTGCTTCTGCTAAAATCATATTGATTCTGCTATTCAGTTGCCCAGGGTTTCCCCTGCACTGGAGAGGCTGTGCAGGACTGACAGGATGGGCTTTGGGGCTGTGAGGAGAAGCTGAGGGACCTGGGCTGCTGGACCTTCTGAAGAGGAGGCCCAGGGCTCATCCTGCAACAGCTGCAAGGGTGGCTTCAGAGAATCACAGAATCAGACAGGTTGGAAAAGACCTTGGACATCATCAAGTCCAACCTGTGCCCTGAAACCGCCTTGTCTCCCTTGAGACTCCTCCAGGATATACAACTGACAGGTTGGGGACAGAGTGGCTGGATAGAAGGCAGGCAGAAAGGGACCTGCGGGGACTGATGGAGAACAGGCTGGACAAGAGCCAGCAGTGTGCCCAGGTGGCCAAGTAGGCCAATGGCACCTGGCCTGGATCAGGACATTGTGGCCATCAGGACCAGGGCAGTGATTCTTGCCATGGGGGTGCTGACGCCTGCTCTGGGCAGTGCAAACAGGGGCTCCTGAGCCAGTGCTACCGTGTCTGTGCCTGCAAGGATGCGGCACCAGTGTGAGCTGGGGGAGAGGCCAGGGCTGCAGAGGGGAAATGTTGTTGGCAGGTGCATGAGGACGCTCTGGGACGCTGCCCTGGGGTGTCCAGCGCAGTGGGGATGGATCAGCCCCTGCTCTGCTGCTCCTTCCCATCTCCCCCAGGGACCTTGCAGAGCCCCAGCCATGCTGTTTGCCCCCAGCCTGCCCACGGCCACCCTGGGGCTGCTCACGGGGCTTTTCTCTGCTGAGCATTGGCCTGGGCATGTCCTTGAGAGAGCCTGGGCAAGGAGCCTGGAGCCCTGTCTTGCAATGCAAGATGTAACCACAAAAGTGTATTCTATTTCTTTCTGTTAAAACCAGGAGACAGGTTGTTTATCTCTTCCATGACCCATTCATCCCTCATATCTCTGAGGGGGATCTTCTCTTAATGGTCCAGGTGTTAAAACCAAATGGGGCAGTGTTCTTGATCTCTTCCATGACCCATCCTCCCTCCTGGGAGATATCTTCTGTTAATGGGCCATTGAGTCTCAGTGCATGACTGATAAAATTACATCATCCCATTGTGAGATGCTCCACCCAGAGGGAGGAGCCAAGCATTCCCACCTGGATATAATCTGAGATTTAAACACCAGGAACAGCCTGGTTTCCACTGGATTCCCAGAGGAAGACCAGACCCATCTACACCACCACTGGACCTTCCGAGGAAAACTACACCCTTCTACAAGACATTGCTTCAACAAAACCACATCTGTCACTCCAGGGGGACTGCAGCCATGATTTGATTGTACTGAAAGCAACACCCTGACTACCTTGGTGTCAGGTTGGATTCTGAGGCTTATTCTTTGGGCTTTGTTGGTGGTGGTGTGTTTTACTACTGCATTTTTAGTTTAATTTTCGTACTGTAGAACTGATATTCCTATTGCCATATCTTTTCTTGAGAGCCCATTAATTTCAATATTACAATTCAAAGAGAGGGGGTTTGGATTTTCCATTTCACGGGAGGCTCCTGCCTTCCATAGCAGACACCTGTCTTACCCGCTCAAGACAGGGAGCTCGGCTCAGATAACCTGAGTGGTCCCTGGATTGGGATTTTTTGGTTGAAGATGTTTGGAGAAGTAAGAACTCCAAAGCTTTGTGGAAAATGCCCCTTGGGGGGATTGGCAATGTCCCTTGGGGGGACATCGAAGGGTCCCAGTGGCGGCTGCTGGCAGAGGCAGCTGGAGGAGCAGAGCCCTGTGTCACCCAGAAACCCAGAGAGGGGGGAGCACTGCAATTTGCAGGAACCTCAACAGCTTTGAGATGGGCAGACCTGCTGGACTCCAAAGAAGAGAATAAGGGGAGAAGGGACCCTGGGACCTCAAAACCCCAAGCATCCCTAAACAGAAAATGGAAAAGGAGGGAGCTTTTCAGATTCCTCGGAGTCTCAGCAGCCTGGGGAGGGCAGGGAGACCCGAGACAGGGAATACCAGAAAGGAATTTTTAGGGCCGCTCTTGGTGTTTGATAGGCTATTAGGGACTCCAGATGTCTGGTGACTTGTAGAGATGGACTTGAACAGAGGGACATTCAAACTCAACATACTGATCCCTTGTTTTTTCCCAAAGACAGGACTACCCTTTCCCAAACCTTGGCTGGATGGAGGAAGAGGCTGTGAGAAAGAGGAAGATGCCCCAGGACAGCCAGGCAGGTGAGGAGGAAGTCAGTGCCCCTTTCCTCCTCTCTCCTGCTCCTTCTCCCAGCCCAGCATGGCCCCTGGCTGCAGGACAACCCCACTGCCAACGCCGTCCTGCCAGGGATGTGTTGGGAGAATCTCCTTCCCCTTCCCTGTGGCACGGAGGCAAATCCCATCCTGTCCTTGTCCTTCCACCCCCAGACAAGGAGCTGAGGATGGAGACCAGGGAGGACAAATCCCCACGGCAGGACCTCATGGAAGAGGCCGTTTTGAGTGGCTCCATGGCACAGGAATCCAAAAGGGAGAAAAAGCGCCAGAGACCCTGCAGGAGGAATGACTCCAAACCCATCCCAGGGTCCAACAAGGAGGAAAGACCCACGCTGTGCCAGGAAGGTAGACAGAGCTTCACCCAGAGAAACACCCCTGTCCAGCACCAGGTTATTCACACTGGGGAGAGACCCTATGAGTGTCCCAAGTGTCAGAAGAGGTTTTAGACCAGCTCAGATCTCCTTAAGCACAAGCGGATTCACAGAGAGGAGAGGCCCTTCCGCTGCCCTGACTGCAGGAAGGGCTTCAAGCACAACTCCAACCTCATCAGGCACTGGCGCATCCACACTGGAGAGAGACCCTACGAGTGTGAGCAATGTGGGAAAAGCTTCAGCCAGCGCTCCAATTTCATCCGCCATCAGAACATCCACGCTGAGGAAAGGCCATACAAGTGTGGAGAATGTGGGAAGGGCTTCAACCAAAAGTCTCAGCAGATCATCCATCAAATGATCCACACTGGGGAGAGGCCCTACGTGTGTACCGAGTGTGGGAAGAGGTTTCAGACCAGCTCAGATCTCCTCAAGCACCAGCAGATTCACACAGATGAGAGGCCCTTCCGCTGCCCCGACTGCAGGAAGGGCTTCAAGTACAACTCCCACCTCATCACCCACCGGCGCATCCACACTGGGGAGAGGCCCTACGAGTGTCCCCAGTGTGGGAAGAGTTTTTCTGGAAGCTGTAACTTGACCAGACACCAACGGAGTCACCAGTAAGGGAAACCCTGGCGTGTACCCCGAGTGCAGGCAGTGTTTTGTGTGAGTCTCCAACTTCATCCCCCATCTGAGGACCCACCTTGGGAAGAGCCCTGGTGAACCACATCTCCCATGATCCATGCTAGGAAGACACCTCTCCCTTTCTCTGCCCCTGGCAATGGTGTGAGGTGGGATCAAAGAACATGAGGGTCTGGCCATGGTCCCATCATTGTATTTGATCCCATCTCAGGTCATTGCCAGGGGCAGGAAAGGGACTGTCTCTCTTTTCCCAAGAACAAAGATGTCCTTTCCCAGCAGGAGGAAATACGTGGCTGGGAAGAGCCAGTCAGTGTTTTTGTAGCTGTCCCTGTATATCGTTTCTCTTATCCCTTCTGTTCCTATTTGTTTCTTATCTTGTTGCTGTTCCCAGTAAATTGTTCTTATCCCAGCCTGGGATCTTTTTCTTTTGTACTTGCCATAGGAGGCTGGAGGGCAACGAGTGGCAATACGGTTTTTGCAGGAGTACGAAATTGGGGAATCCCATTTCTAAACCCCGGCCCGTAGAAACTGAGCATCCCAGCTGGTGCCAGCCCTGGTTGCCCTGGCAGCAGCCTTGGGAGCGGGTCCCTGGCTGGGGGCTGTGGGAACCTCTTCACTCTGGTGCCCAGGGACAGCACTGGAGGGAAGGGCTGGAGCTGAGTCGGGGCAGGTTTAGGTTGGATGTCAGGAAAAGGTTTTTCCCCCAGAGGCTGCTGGGGCACTGAACAGGCTCCCAGGGAAGGGTCACAGCTCCAGGGCTGTGGGAGCTGCAGCAGCGTTTGGACACCGCTGCCAGGCCCAGGCTGGGATTGTTGGGGTGTCCTGTGCAGGGCCAGGAGCTGGACTCGAGGATCCTGATGGGTCTCTCCCAGCTCAGCCAATTCCGTGCTTCTGGGATCCCATGGCCCTGGGAATGGGACTGCAAATGGTTGCCATGGCAACGGGCTCTGGCTCCAGGCCTGAGCTGGTGTCCATGGAGCCACCCCTGGCACGGGATCTGCATGGAGCTGCCAAGGGACCGACCCTAGCAACAGGGGCTGGGGATGGTTGTCATGGAAACTGACCATAGCAACAGGGGCTGGTGATGGTTGTCATGGAAACTGACCCTAGCAACAGGGGCTGGTGATGGTTTCCATGGAAACTGGCCATAGCAACAGGGGCTGGGGATGGTTGCCATGGAAACTGACCCTAGCAACAGGGGCTGGTGATGGTTGTCATGGAAACTGACCATAGCAACTGGGGCTGGGGATGGTTGCCATGGAAACTGACCATAGCTACAGGGGCTGGTGATGGTTGCCATGGAAACTGACCATAGCAACAGGGGCTGGTGATGGTTGCCATGGAAACTGACCCTAGCAACAGGGGCTGGTGATGGTTGCCTGCTAAGGAACCGAGCTGTCACAGGCCCTCAGAGGGGTTCCATGGGGACTTTCCAAGAGTCTCCCGGATGTTCCAGAGCTGGAATGTCCCAGGCAGAGACAGGGGCTCCATGGAGACCTCCCAGGGGTTTCTGGGGATGCTCAAGAGCCCTGTGGTCAGAGGCAGTCACAGCCATTCCATGGTGACATCACAGGACACCTTGGGCTGCAAAGGCACCGATCCGTCACAGGCACTCAAGGGGGCTCCACGGTGACATCCCAGGAGTCCCCAGGCTGCCACAGAGCCGGAATGTCCCAGACACTCACAGGGGTTTCTGTCATGGGCAGAGTAGGAGCTTCAGCCAAAAGCTTTATTTCTTCATTGGAGAAACTCCTGCTGAGTCATGAGGGGGAGAAATGACACCCAACAGGCATCATGGATCCTCAAATCCTCCAGGATGCCTAGACTTTTAAAATTCAGTCTAAGAGAGGAGACTGGGAGTGGCTGGATCCAATCCTAACCCCACATTTGGTCAAAGGTTTATGTGCAAAAGATTGGACAGGTGGGATTGAACTGCAATGCAATTTGTCCCACAGGATTAACAAAGGAATACCAGATATATTTATAAAAATACAACTGTGATTGATTCAGATCAGGAATGGACAGAAAGATTTATTCACACTACAGAGTAAATATCAGAAAGAGTTATTTTCTCTACAATATCGGAGCTATTACAATTACTAGAATATCATGCTCTAGAAAGCAATTTTGAGGTAAATTTTTACAGTTCTTTGAGCCCCTTCCAGGCAGAGCCTCCTGCTCCAGCAGGAACTGCCTTTCCTGTGCCAGGACCAGGGCAGATCCCGCTGCAGGAAAAGCCCCAGGCCAGCCCCAAGACAGTGAAGGCCTCGGGCACAAGTGCAGAGTGCCGTGCTGGGAGCTGTGCCAGGGAGAGCCTGAGGCACCAAAGGCACCTTGGCAGCAGCAGCTGCTTCCAGGCCATGGCCAGAAGCCTCCTTTGGCAAGGCGGCCTGGTGGCCACCACTGCAGAGCTGCTGCTCCAGGGCTCACTTCTGGCTGGGCTCTGCCCCAGCCCACAGAGTGTGACCTCAGCCCTGACTCTGTCCCAGCCGCTGTGCCTGAGCCCTGCAAAGCCTAAAGGTCACCTGTGCCAGCCTGGCTCTGTCAGCCCCTGGGGCAGGGCAGGGAAAGGCCACAGAAGGGGCTGGCTTTGGCTGCTGGATGTGGGCTCCAGCAGAGACAGTGAGGAGTCAAGGGAGTGGATGGAGTCCAGTGAGCAGCCTCTTCTCCCCATGCAATCCTGGAATGCTTTGGATGGGAAGAGCTCTGCAGTGCTCATCTCATCCAAACCCCTGCCATGAGCAGGGACATCTTTCACCAGATCAGGCTGTTCAGAGCCCTGTCCCAGCTGGACTTGAATGTTTCCAGGGATGGGGCATTGACCACCTCCATGGGAACATGTCCTGGTGTATGACCAACCTCATCATCAGAAATTTCCTCCTTATCTCCCCTTTTCTGAACCTCCCTTCCTTTAGTTTAAAACCACCACCCGTTGTCCTATTGTGACAAGCCACACTAAAACCTTTGTCCACCATTGCATTTCCAATCAGCCGGGTTTCCATGGCAATTGCCATGACAGGTGTAATGGTTTTAATTTAATAAAACCAGGAAGAAACACCAATTAATGTACGGTTTTTAGTATATATTCTCTTTTTGTGGAAGGGAAAAGATTATGAGAAATTAAAAAAAAAAAAAAAAACAAAACAAAAACCAGAAAAACAAAAACAAAACAAAACAAAACAAAACAAACAAAAAACCCCCAAACAAACAAACAACCAACAACAACAACAACAAAAAACCAACAAAGCAGGCTTAAGCTTAAAAATGAACAAATAAAAAGTTTTATTAACACATACTAAAAGAATGAAAAAAAAAATTGAGAGAAAGAAAACCTAATCTAAAACAGAATGACACTTTAAAACACACTTCTCTCCCCTTAAAAATGATTAACTTTCTTATTGAACAACATAGAAAGACAGAACTTGAGATTTTCAGTCGGTTTCACTATTTAGACATAATTACTCATTGCTTTTTAGAGAAGAGTCTCTCTAAGATTTTTTTATGAAGATGTTTGCCACAACACAAAATTGTCCAGTGCTCTCAATGGCACACATCTGCTGTCGCCCAGAGTTTTCACAGACTGTGATGTTCTATCAGCAAAGCTTCTCAGTATATCTAGGGTACTATTTACGAATACTTCTTCTAGTCTAAAATCATCTTTGTCTCAAAGACTGAGACCTCCTTTTAACCCAGGACTGGGGGCTTTAAAGTTCCCAAATAAATTTCAACTACTTCCGTCCTCAGGTTTGATTAGAATAGCATTCTATCCAACATCACTAAGAGGCTGCAAAGAACAGTCCATTTCTCCATGGTCAACCCTAGGGAAGTCCGGTTAAAAATATCCACTTCATCAATCCTATTCAAATATTATTAATTATTTCCCTTCTAATCTAACTGACTTCATTCAGTGTCTGTCCTATGTACCCTCCGATTTCTTTCTTCTTTCTCTCAAGCAGGGAAAATCATTTCACATTTCCCTATAACCAGAAAACAAAACTGTGCCAACCCATGATAGAAGCCAATGCTAAAAAATCAGCATTCTTTCACATTATTCATTTTTAATTAAATTGAAAAAAAAAATCACAGTATATTTTGAAATAGCTATTACCAATAATAACTATAATACTATATTTCACTTGCACAAAGAAACCTGAGCTCAAGGTTTAAACCTTCCTTCTCTCACTCCATGTGGGAGCATTCCAAAACCAATTCTTCCTTCTGTGGTGCTGTTTCCAATGTGCTGTTAACAAAATCCATCCTCATCTCCCCAAACCCACAAGTTCTTTGCCTTTTTCCATATGCAACTTTTGGATGCATTTAAACACATCCAGCAGTTCAGCCTCTTTTAACCAACTGTCCCACTGCTGACAGGGTGCTCTGACCTCAGCCCACTCCAGAGCCAGCGATGTCTAGGGAAAGGCTGCCCATCCAGGAATTTCAGACGGGACTGGTTCCTCACATTTACATTTAAAAAGTGACATTTTGGTGTGATCTGGCCAGACTCTGCCAGTGTTGTTTTACCAGTGGGCAGGGTCAGCATCAAAGACACAGACACCACCTGAAGGAATCAGTGTCATTTACTGCAGCTCAAAGCAGCAAAGGAGCACAAAAGGAGCAGCTCAGCAATGCACCCAACCATCACTGCCAAAGATTGCCTGCAGGGATTGAGAAAGATCCATCACCAGTTCCCCTCAGACTTTCCCATCACCCACATGCACACATCAGCTGGGGGAAGCTGTCCCAGCCAAGGACTGCAGAGCCACTCCCGGACACTGGGAATTGCTGCAGGTGCCTCCAGCCACAGGTGAGGCTCCAACCTGGCTGGGAGAGGGCCCAGCTCTGACAGTGCTGAATAAACAAACTGACAGCACTTCTAGGGCAGGAACAGCTGCTTTCCTCCTCCTCTTGGGTCCCTCCCAAAGCCTGGCCAGGGCCCAAGGAGGAACCAAGGGAGGTGACTTTGACCATCCAGCCCCAAACAAGGCCAGATGTCAGATTTCATGGCCTTGTCTGGCTTCTAAACACAGAAAGGTCAATACATGTCTCACTAATGAGTTTATACATCTGTCACAGTGCTAGTGACCATGCATATTTCACTAATGAGCAGACACAAAGATAACCTTTGGTGGAAGGTTGATGCAGAGGTCACCTTTGGCTCAGGGCCTGCTGTTCAGGCCTCACTCAGGCCTCTTGTCCAGGCCTGGCATGAGCAGGGACATCTTTCACCACATCAGGTTGTTCAGAGCCCTGTCCCAGCTGGACTTGAACGTTTCCAGGGATGGGGCATTGACCTCCTGCAGCCCCCCACATTCCCCCTGGCCACGGAACCTGGCTGCAGAAATGGGTCCTTGGGGTGCTTTCCAAGGAAACTTGAAGGGATGAGGGATCCAAAGGCAGCAGTGGGGTCAGTGCAGTGTCCATGGCCACAGCCCCTTGCAATGCCCAGGGCAGGTTGGGATGATGATCCACCCTCACTCCTGGCCCTGGGCAGGGCTGCAGTGCTCTTGGTGGCACCTTGGGCTTGGCACACACTGGAGGAGGGTTTCTGTTTTCACTGGGGAAACTCAGGAGTTTTAGATTGCTTCAAAAAGAAAAGAAGAAAATCCT
>JANEHK010000223.1:2539-17349 GCA_025960845.1 Tachycineta bicolor | reverse complement strand
CTGGGGAAACTCAGGAGTTTTAGATTGCTTCAAAAATAAAAGAAGAAAATCCTTCTTTGGCTAAATGAAGTCAGGTCTCCAAGCCAAGCAGGTCCCAGGTGAGGGAGAGGATGGGGTTGGGGAATGTGGAGCAAGGTTGTCCACACTGGGTCAGACCTCAAGGCACAGCTTCTCTGAGCAGGCCAGACCTCCTTGGGAGACCCTGGTTCAGTATCAACCACAGAATGCTGCAATCGCCTCTTGTGTAATGAGAACAGTATTGAAATACACACTTGAAAATACAAATACATATTTCTTAGAAGCTCTTTGAAATATTTCTCCATAACTGCAGCAGGAAAACTTCCTTATGAACTGCACCAGACCAGAGGGAACTCAAGGCACAGCCATCGTTTGTCAGGACTTGCTTGATCCTGATGCACCCTGTGGTGGATTTGGTGCTGAGTCCTGGAACCTCAGGGCCTGAGAGGAGATTGCACAAACCTTTCCAGGAGTCAAAGTCAGAAAAAAAACCCAAAGTGTCTCGATGCCTCAATGGGTCCCACAGAGGTCCATCCCCAACACAGGCTGCTCATGGAATCTGTGAAGGAGAGAACTGGAGGCCGGACCTGCACAAAAACCTCTCAGAGACTCAGTAGTAAAAAGAAGTACTTAAATTAATCCTGAGTACCTTGAAGCATTAATGAGCCCCACTGAGTGTTGTTACTGGCTAAGAATCTCAAGGGACTAATTAAAGCAGATAATTTGGGCCATGATTGTATAAACTTCTCAGACTCTTTTTTGAGACAGTTTTGTGCCAAAAAAAAGTTCTTCGATACCTTGACTACCCTGAAGTATTAATAAGCCACACTGTTTTTACTGAAAGAGAATCCCAAGGGATTTATTAAAGTAGGTAATTGGGGACATGATTGCACAATCATTCTCAGAGTCAGTTCTAAAAGGGCAACACCAAGTACCTTTAAAACCTGAAGTTCCTAGAAGTATGAATGAGCCCCACTGAGTGTTGTTCCTGACAAAGCCTCTAAAGGGACTCATTAGAGCAGATAATTGGAGGCCATGGTTGCACAAACCTCTCAGAGACTCCAAGGCAAAAGCAAGACCCCGAAGTCCTTTGAAAAACCTGCAGTTCCTGGGAGCATTCAGGAGCCCCCCAGGGCCATTGCTGACCAAGGCTCCCCAGGGACTCCTTCCAGCACATCCTTGAGGCCACTGGCATGTGAGGGGGATGCTGAGGGCAGCACAAGGGGCTGACAGTGCCCAGCCTTGCTGGGGCTGTGCCAGGAGGCCCCAGGGCCTCAGGACAAGGTGTCTCCTCACAGCCCTTGGTGGCACAGAGGCTGCTGTGCCTCAGGGCACCAGGACTTGGCTTCTCTTTGTCCCCACCTGTCATCACTGCCTCCAGTTCTCTGCTCTGCCTGGGGACACTTTCTCTGTCCTGTCCCTCAGTGGGACCCATTACAACTTCAAGAAACTTTGGAGTTGGATTCTGACTTGGAGTTCCTGAGAGGTTTCTTCAGCTCCCTCTCAGGGACTGATGTTCAGGGCCTGAGCACAAAGCCTGAGAGGGTCATTAAAGTCCTTGTGCTGTGTCTGTGCTGCTGAGCTGGGCTGGGCTCCTGGCACAGAGGCAGCTCCTGGCAGCCAAGAAGAGCTTCAAAACCACTTTGCTCTTGATGAGCAACTCTTCTCCCAGCCCAGCAGGGCTGGGGCACTGCCTGCAGCCACCCTGGGCACAGCACACAGGCACAGAGAGCTTCAATCACACAGGGCTGGGAAGGAGCTGAGGAGTGACTGCGGGAGAATCACTCCCAGCCCTTGGCAGAGGAACCTCTGGCTGCAGGACAAGGCAGCTGCAGCTCCTGCAGGGATCTCCTAAAGCTGCAACATCCCAATGCCTACAGACTCTGTGAGTACATTCTCTGATTATCTCTTGTGCAGAGCAGCCAGGGGTGCCCAGGGCTGTCCTGCAGAGCAGGGCCCTGCAGCCCAGGGCGCTGTGCTGGGGCAGGGACTCTGCTGCCTGCCAGGGACAGCTCTCAGCCAGCCCTGGGAGCTGCTCTCAGCTCTGGGGAGAAGCTGTGGGAGGAAGGAGCCGCCCTGAGCAGGGCAGGTGCTGCTGCTGAGAGGTGCTGTGTGGGGCAGGGCTGCTCCCATCTCCAGACCAGCCTGGGCACAGCTCCGGAGGACACTTGCCAAAAGAAGGTAAGCCTGGGATCACTGGAAAGATCAGGAGCTTTCCTGGGAATGTTTTCAATTTCCTGCTTGGAGAAGGATGGAAAAGTTGGGGTGACGGCAAAAAGAATTTTTGCTTCTTATACGTTTGTTCATATATTCATAGCTCTGTTAACTACTATTATATAGATATAAATCTATAATCCTTAATTAATTCCATTCAACTGCTATTACATACTTAGATAAATAAAATCCTTAATTAACTGTAGTATGTTTCCTAACCTTTCTCTTAGGTTTTGGAACAATAAATTTCTAAATATATTCCTTAACTACTGTAAAGTCTTATTACCAGGAAGAGGACCTATAAGAATAACTTTTTTTTTTTTTTTTTTTTTCCCCACAAAAGATGAGCAATCACAAAAAAAGGGGCACAAAGAAGCTCTTTGACCGACTCCAGTGGGTGAACCCATTGGTCAACTGGGGCAACTGAATCTCCTGTTGGATGTTCCTGTTAAATTTCCTAAATAATTAACATTAATAAATTGTTGAAATCAGGGACTGGGTGTGCCCCATCCCCACTGGGACACCTGGAAGCTTCCAATAAATGTATGGTCTTAACTTTTCTGTTCTAAAACTGTTAAAAGGGGGGGTTTTTTGTTTGTTTGTTTGTTTGTTTTTTCTCTTTTGATTACAGGCAACAGGAGGATGAGAGAAGCAAAATATGAAATTGAAATCACAGAATCATAGAACATTCTGAGTTGAAAGGGACACACAAGATCATCAAAGTAATGTTTCAACATTTACAGAGACTCCAGAACTGTAACTTTGGGTGGTCAGTCTCTCTGCTGGGAGGCTCCTAAAGGGCCTTCAGCCACTCCTCAGCCCTGGACAGCTCCAGCATCACCTTTGCAGGGCCCAGCAGGGCTCTCCTGAGCTGCCCTTGCCCCTGCAGACAGAGCCTGCCCCAGGCAGGGCCCTGCAGACAGGCAGGTTTCTGTAGGGCCGGGCCCAGGGCACAGAGGGTGGGATGGGCTCTGTGAGCGCTGGCAGGGACAAGGCTCCTCTCAGCAGGGAAATGTCCAGGCACAGGGAGATGCTCAGGGAAGGAGAGGGGGCTGAACAGAGCAGTGCTGGGGGCAGGAGGGCACTGTTGGTGTGTGGGAGGTGCCGTGCACAGCTGGCTATGGGAACACTGTCCTGAGTGCCCGGCTGTCTGTGCCCTGCCCTCGCAGGCACAGCACCACAGCATCTTCTCTTCTTTCTGCCCTCCCCGGATCTTGTCACTGTCTCCTGGTGCTCTCAGGGAGGCTCTGGCATTTGCAGCAGCTGAGTCAGGCACTGCCCTTGGGATTGCTGCCAGGCAGCTGTGTCCATGGGAATGGGGTGTCCAAGCTTGCCTGTCACCTGTGGGGCTGTGGGCAAAGGAGTCCATGGGAAAGGGGAATGAGCTGAGCCCCCTCCCTGAGATCCCATCATGGGCACACCCGGGGATCTCCTTGCTGTGTCCTTCCAAGCTCTGAGCTGCCCTCCTGGCTGCAAATCTGTGCCACAGCCTCTGGGAGTTCCCTGAGTGTCCCATGGGGAAGTGCAGAGATGCCAGAGCTGAGGAAATGCTGTTGGGTTTGCCAAGGGAGCCGTGAGTGTCCTTGGCAGAAGGGGGTGCTGAGCCCTTGTCCAGAGACCTTTGGAGAGGCTGAGACATTCAGGGATCCCTCTGCTCTGGGCAGGGTCTGGTTTATCCCAGGGTGACACGGGAGTGTGATTGTGCTCTGATTGCAGCCAAAGGTGCAAACCCAGGGCAGTTGGGAACAAGCCCATCCAGCCCCTCACCTTCCCTAAGCCACAGGGAATCCTTTGCCTCTCACATCTCTCAGTGGCAAACTCTGAGTGCAGCAGAAATGCTGGAGATTCCAGAGAACCAGGAATGGTGTGGGGGTTGGGAAAAATACTTTAAACCAACTTTTTCCATGTATTTCCTTTAGACTTGGACTTGCAGATGCTACCAAGCCTTTCTGCATTTGGAGTGGTTCCACTGGCAAATACTGAATATCCTGCCTTGTCCCTCACGGCCAAAACACCCAGGGCAGCAAGGCAGGGATGGCTCCTGGAGAGCCCCCATGCATAGTCCTGGCTGCTCCTGGCACACTCAGACAGCACAACTGGAGCTCAGGAAGGGACAAGGGGGAAGGTTTTCCCAGAGCAGGAACAAGGGTGGGCGAGTCACAGCGGGACAATCTACAGGGAATGGGCCAGGTTTGGCTCAAAGCAGCCTCTGATGACTTGTCACTGTCCTTCATCCATGAACAGGTCCCCATGTGGAGCCACAGCAAATGTCCAACAGCAGCTCCATCAGCCACTTCCTCCTGCTGGCACTGGCAGACACGCGGCAGCTGCAGCTCCTGCACTTCTGCCTCTTCCTGGGCATCTCCCTGGCTGCCCTCCTGGCCAATGGCCTCATCATCAGCGCCGTAGCCTGCGGCCACCTCCTGCACACGCCCATGTTCTTCTTCCTGCTCAACCTGGCCCTCACTGACCTGGGCTCCGTCCTCACCACTGTCCCCAAAGCCATGCACAATTCCCTCTGGGACACCAGGAACATCTACACAGGATGTGCTGCACAGGTGTTTATGTTTGTGTTTTTCATTTCAGCAGAGTATTGCCTCCTGACCATCATGTGCTACGACCGCTACGTGTCCATCTGCAAACCCCTGCACTACGGGACCCTCCTGGGCAGCAGAGCTTGTGCCCACATGGCAGCAGCTGCCTGGGCCAGTGCCTTTCTCAATGCTCTCATGCACACGGCCAATACATTTTCCCTGCCCCTGTGCCATGGCAATGCCCTGGGACAGTTCTTCTGTGAAATCCCACAGATCCTCAAACTTTCCTGTTCCAATTCCTACCTCAGGAAACTTGGGCTTCTTGCTGTTACTGCTATTTTATCAAGTGGTTGTTTTGTGTTCATTGTTTTCTCCTATGTGCAGATTTTGAGGGCCGTGTTAAGGATCTCCTCTGAGCAGGGACGGCACAAAGCCTTTTCCACCTGCCTCCCTCACCTGGCTGTGGTCTCCCTGTTCCTCAGCACTATAATGTCTGCTCATCTGAAGCCCCCCTCCCTCTCCTCCCCATCCCTGGATCTGGCCCTGTCAGTTCTGTACTCGGTGGTGCCTCCAGCCCTGAACCCCCTCATCTACAGCCTGAGGAACCAGGAGCTCAAGGCTGCAATGTGGAGACTGATGACTGGATAGTTTCAGGAACATTAAACTGCTGACAAAATTCTGCAAATCACTTGTAATTAAAGTCATCTTTGATACTTCCTGTTGATTTCATGTTGGAGGATCTTTTTCTTTGTTTCAATTCTTTAATCTTGTCCACAAAGAAATCACATTGTGCATTTTCTCATTTTGTTTCTCTCCATCTTCCCTGTGGCCACAGACTGTGTCAATGAGGGCCTGAGCTCTTGGTGGCTTCAAAGGAACTCAAGGATCTCCCATCCACGTTTTCTGAAGAGATCCCCCTTTTGTTCCCTTCTCTGCAGCTGCAGCAGCAATGTCTGTGTGCAGAGCTGGGGCAGATCAGTGCTGGCACAGCAGCTGTGCCCAGGAGCAGCAGCACTTGGTGTTGCCAGTGCTGCTCCCGTGTCCCTGCCCCGCTGCCCTCCTGGCCCTGGTGTTGCTGTAGGGCCTGAGTGCTCTCGGGGCCGGGCACAGTGCTGGGGGTGGCAGTGCCGGGGCTGCAGCAGGGACAGGCCATGGGCACTGCTGGGGCAGCGCTGACGCCTCGGGGCAGGGCCTGGGGGCTCCAGGCTCCTTGCCCAGGCTCTCTCCAGAACACGCCCAGCCTCATCGTTGTTCCCTCCCCTGCAAACAGCCCATCCCTGGTTGCCCTTTCCTCCCTGGCCCCACTCCCCATTTCAATTCCTGAGTTCCCAGCACCAGGGAATTGTCCCTTGGGGAGCAGGATCATCCTCCAAGTGCTTCAGGAATTGTCTGCAGGCTCCTACAGTGCCCTGTGCTGCTCCCTTGCCAGAGCCACCACAGGCCAGGGGGGCACATCTGGGCTGCTGTGTCTGGCTGTGGGGCTCCCTGTTCTGGGCAAGGAGGAGGAGCTGCAGAGGCTCTGCAGGACTGACAGGATGGGCTTTGGGGCTGTGAGGAGAAGCTGAGGCACCTGGGCTGCTGGACCTTCTGAAGAGGAGGCCCAGGGCTCATCCTGCCACTGCTGCAATGGTGGTTTCAGAGAATCACAGAATCAGCCAGTTTGGAAAAGACCTTGGACATCATCAAGCCCAACTTTGGACCCCTCCTCACAAGACTTGTGTTCCAGATACCTCACCAGCCTTGTTGCTCTTCTCTGGACACACTCCAGTCCCTCCAGGTCCTTCATATATTGGGGGGTCAGAACTGGATATAACACTTGAAGTGCTGCCCAACCAGTGCTGAGCACAGGGGAAGAATCACTGCCCTGCTCATGCTGGCCACACTGCTCCTGAACCATAGGAATGCCAGGGGTTGAATGAGAGAAATGGTGGGGAGGGGGTGGGGACAAAGTCTGACTTGTCATCAGCTGTGAAGGGTCTTTATTTTCATATCTATTTAGACTGCATTTGATGTGCTGAGGGTCAATATCAATCAGACATTGCTTATCTCAATCTATAAAGGTGTACTGAATGAAAATAATTCATGCTAATTGTATCTATAGCAATATTTTAAATATATATATAGTTTAGAAAATTTTTATAAAGCTGTAAACAAAAAAGTAGATGTGATTTGTATTACAAAGCAGGTGGGCCCCTTGGCAGATGCTACATGAGAAAAATCAGATACAGGATGCAGTTTGAGATAAGCAAGAGTCTCAAAGCTGGATTGGCCAAAGCTCAGTCTGCTCAAAGGCAGGGAGATGGGCCCTTTGCAGATGTGATGGGATACAGGATGTCTCAAGATAGAACGGGCCTTGAGATGCACAAAGCTGGGACTATTCCAAGGCAGGGAGTTTGGGTGGTGGTTTGATCCATAAAATAATTACTTTTTGGAACATAATGCTTAGTTATATATAACACAAAATTTAGAGCGCACGCGCAGCCAGTAAGGTTATTCATAGGACACAAGGAAGATGATGAGCCTTCATCTGAAGAAGACCACCAAAAAGCGAAGAAGACCCCCTAACAACAAGTGGAGCATGTGCTATGTAGTATAATGACACAGATTTTACAAATTGAAAATAGGAGATTTAAGAGAAATATTTAAGAATATGTATTAACATATAGTATATAAGTTTAAGTTGGATTACTTTGTTTTGTATGTGAGGTAGGGTGAGAAACCCCTCTCTGTACCCCGGTTGTTTTTGCTAATGCTTTATCAGGACATTACTTATCTTTAATTAATCACTGCCAAATTTTTGTATTTGCTTGATTATAAGATGCTACTTAAATAAAATTGCATTGCTGCTAAATTCAAATTTGTTGCTTATTAAATTAGACATATAGAGCTCCATTTATAACAATTTGGTGCTGAAACCCAGGAACACCACCTTGGGGAAGGATGGCTAGTCTCAGGAAGCAGCTCCCCACCAGCGGTCCCAAGTTTAGATCAGGCTCACTTGGAGAAGGAATTCCAATTAAGATAATACATAAGCAAAGGAAGCCAGAACTAGGAGGCACACACAAAGGCTGTCATTGGAGTGCCAGCTAAAGGTAAAGGTCCTGTAAAACGTCTTCTGCACAAGAACCGTGTGGACAAATGTACTGTGTAAGCACCACGGGGTTGGGCAGGCAGGCGGCTGTATGTTTGTGTGTGTAGAATATCTAAAATGGGGGCTGGTAGCCCAGATCCCCAAAGCAAGTGTGAACCTCCCAGTACCACGTTTTTGGCTCTCTGTGAGGAAACCAGCTGGGAAAGGAGGGAAGTGAAAAGAGAGAATGAGTGAGGTTCCCTAGGAGGGACTGGCAGGGAGGGTCCCAGCCCGAGAACCCAGGGGAAGGTCCTCGAGGAGAAGGGATAGATCTGATCACTGGGTGAGGTGAATAAGGAGGGGAGCAATTGAGTCATGTTCCATTTTCTTTGAGAAGAAACGTTGGTAACTTTTGTACAAGACTAAGAGGGATTGCAAGGGGAAGTGGCTAGAAGGATGTAGTCAGGGAAGACAGATTGGGAGAAAGATTGGAATTAGGCATGAGGCAAACTCTTGGTAAAAGACAAGATAGTGCAACAGAATAATAAGTGAGAGGATTGAACCACAAAGTGAGAGAGGGAGAACAAGATTCTCCTGGTACCAGGGGTTTCTTGGTTTATTGCTGCCAAAAATGGGTCCGAGGAAAAGTAACTCCTCAGACCCAGGAGCTGCGAATTATGAAGGAAATTGACAAGATCCTGGTATACCTGGGAACTGTGAGGGGGGTTCTCAGAAAGGGAGCATCCCTCAGGACAGTCTCGGGGGATGATGTTACAATACTGGAATGCATGGGAATCCTGAAGAGGAAAAAGTAAGCAGAAAATGATTAATTATTTGAATGGACAAAGGAAATTATCTGGAAAGATAATTTATCCTGGGCAAAGTCTGGATAGTTTGTAGATTGGATTTGCCTGGCTTTCAATTTGTATGTGAATTATAAAAAACCTTTTATTCAACTCAGCTCTGTGGCTTCCTAGGGGAAAGGGTGAATTTGTCACCCAACTGCAAGGAATCAAGGGTTTTCCATTCTATCCTTTACAAACTAGAGGGCAAGCAGCCAACAAAGACAGACACGAGCCCTAGGATCCATTAGATCACCTCCCACCCCCTTATAGGCAACCTAATCAGCCCGTCCAACCCCAAGCCCCCGAGGGTCCTCCTGTAAATGCAAACACACCCCCTATTCAGGAGGAGCCAGTAGCACATAGAACTAGAGGTGGGGGACAGGGAGAAGTGATGATGGGGATGAGGAGGCAAAAATGGAAGATGGACTATACCCGCTTAGAAAAGTTCCAATGGCAAACCCGGAACAGAGACCTATTGATGATGTGAGTGTTCCCCTGAACACAGGGGATGTTAGGGAGTTTAAGAAGGAGATGGGCAGGCTGCTAGAGGATCCTATTGGAGAGGCAGAGAGATTAGATCAGTTCTTGGGGCCGAATATATACACCTGGGTGGAATTGCAGTCTATCTTAGGAATCTTGTTTACCATGGAAGAAAGGGAAATGATTAGATATTCAGGAATGAGGGTTTGGAATAGAGAATGTCAGGGGGCAGACCAGAGGGATCAGAAATAGCCTACGCAAGATCCAGGCTGGAATAATCATAATGAAAGACACAGGCAGAATAGGAGTGATCTCCGGTGGATGATTATCCGAGGAATCCAGGAAGCAGTGCCCAAGGGGCAGAATATAAGGAAAGCTCTAAGTGAGCACCAAGGGAAGGATGAAGCCCTGGCACACTGGTTAGAAAGACTGAGAAAAGCCTTGCAGTTATATTCAGGTGTAGACCCCGATACAGCAGCAGGACAGGTCCTTTTGAAAACACAATTTGTAGCTAAGTCCTGGGGGCACATCAGGAAGAAGCTGGAAAAAGTAGAAAATTGGCAGGATAGGGGGCTTCAGGAATTGTTAAGAGAAGCACAGAAAGTGTATGTGAGACGAGATGAGGACAGGCAAAAGACAAAACCACAGATTTTATTGGCAACAGTCAAGGAAACGCAGATAATCATGAATACAGAGAAGCGCTCAGGAAAGAACAAACAATAGAAAAAGGCAGGTCCCACCTCTGGGGATACGAGACCCACGTGTTTTTCCTGTCACCATAAAGGACACTTACAAACTTCTTGTCCCACCTCCAGGGATACATGACCCACTTGTTTTTATTGCCACAAAAAGGGACATCTACAAAAATTCTGTAGAAAGAGGCAGTGAGATGAGAAAATACTTCAAGAATATTTAGGGGGGTCAGGGGCTCTGTTTAATGAGGACTGAACACCTAGAAGAGCCCTTGATAAAACTGAAAATAGGTCCTCAAAATGAAGAAACCACATTTTTGGTGAACACAGAACTAACTAGGTCCACCCTAAGAAAACTACCACAAGGATATGAAGTAAGTTGTGAATGTGTCCCAGTATTTGGGGTTAAAGGAGAAATTTTTCAGGTTCCTGTAATTAAAAAATGTGCAGATTGAATCGGATAAAAAATTTGGACTGAATGATTTGGTATTAACACCAGAGGCTGATATTAATTTATTAGGAAGGGACATAATAATAGCCTTTCGGATTAAAATAACACCCTGTGAAGGAAAAATTAAAATCTATTCTTTAAGTGAAGAAGATAATTTCGAGATTAGTGACACTGTGAGGTATACTGGTGAAGCAGGAAAATTAAACATTCAGCCCATTAGCGTTGAAATACAGAACCCAGAAATCCCCATTTGAGTAAAACAATATCCAATATCACTGGAAGGTCGGAAGGGATTGAAACGGGTAGTTGAGAATTGAGTACATCAGGGGGTGTTGGAGTCCTGTGTGTCACCACATAATACCCCCATCCTGCCGGTAAAGAAGCCTGATGGTAGCTACCGACTAGTGCAGGATCTCAGAGCGGTAAATCAAAGAACCATTACCCGCTTTCCAGGAGTAGCTAAGCCAAATACCTCCTAATTACATTTGGTACAGCGTAGTGGATTTAAAGGATGCCTTTTGAATTTGCCCTCTAGATGAGGGCAGTAGGGATTGCCTTTGAGTAGGAGGACCCAGATACAGGTAGGAGAGAGCAATTAAGGTGAACGGTGCTACTGCAAGGTTTTACAATTTGGCACAGAATTATTTTGGGAGGGTGTTAGAAAATCTTTGGAAGCCCTTTGAGTTACCCAAAGGAATTAAGCTGCTACAGTATGTAGATGATTTGTTAGTAGCAAGAGAAACTGAAGAGGAAGCTAGAAGGGGTACTATTAAGCTTCTAAAATTTCTGGGAGAAAACGGGATGAAGATAGCAAAGTCAAAATTGCAGTTTGTAGAGTCAGAAGTGTGGTATTTAGGTCATTGCATTAGTAAGCAAAAGAAAAAGCTAGACCCTGAAAGGGTTCCAGGAATATTGAACATGGGACCCCCGAAGTCTAAAAGAGAAATAAAGCTGCTTTTGAGTCTTTGGGGTTATTGTAGGCAAGAGATAGAAGGGTTTAGTAGAAAAGTAAAATTTCTATATGAGAAATTAACTACCAATTGCTTGAAATGGACTGAAAGGGATCAGCAAAATTTGGAGCAAGTTAAAGAAGCCCTACTGCAAGATCCTGTACTGAGTCTTCCCAATCTAGACAAGCCTTTTCAATTATTTGCTAATACAGTTGATCAAACAGCTTATGAAGTATTGACTCAAGATTGGGAAGGAAGCCAAAAGCCAGTAGGATATTATTCCAAATTATTGGATCCAATTAGTAAAAGTCGGCCAACGTGCCTGCAAGCTCTGGTAGTCACTGCTGTGTTAGTAGGAGAAGCCCGAAAAGTAACCTTTGGGGCGCCAGTGGAAGTGTACACACCCCACAATAGTAGGGGTATCCTTGCTAAAGAGATCAAAACATGGTTAACTGATAGCAGAATATTAAAATATAAGGCTATCTTGATAGTCTCCTCTGAATTAGAGCTGAGAGTGACAAATATACAAAGCCCCACTCAATTCCTTTATGGAGACCCAGGGGAAGAATTAATACATGATTGCATGGAGGACATAGAGTTACAAACAAAAAATATGCCCAGATTAAAGAGAACAAGAGTTAAAAGCAGGAGAAAAATGATTTATAGATGTATCATCCCAAGTTGTAGATGGAAGAAGGAAATCTGGGTATGCCGTAATTCGTGGAGAAAACTGGAAGCAAAAGAATCTGGTCCCCTTAGCCTGTCCTGGTCAGCACAAACCTGTGAAATCTATGCATAATTCTCTGCATTGCTGTTATTAAAGGATCGAGAAGGGACCATATACACCGACTCAAAATATGCCTTTGGGGTAGTGCACACATTTAGGAAAATTTGGAAAGAAAGGGGACTTATAAACACTCAAAGAAAAGGATTAGTGCACCAAGGATTGATAATTCAAATTCTTAAAGCTTTGAAGAGCCCAAAAAAGATAGCAGTGGTTCATGTGAAAGGCCACCAAAGGGGGAGAGGCATTAAAACAAGAAGAAACAATTTGGCTGATGATGAAGCTAAGAAAGCTGCCCTGAGGGAAAACAGCAATGTAATTATGACTTTTCAGGAAGCAGGAACACAAAATCAAACACCATACTTTTCTTTAGCAGAAGTAGAAGCCATGAAAAACCTAGGAGCAACTCTAAAAGAGGGACAATGGATTCTCCCTGACTAAACCACAGTTCGAATGGCAGAAAAAGGATAGACTCATGCTTCAAGGGTAAAAGGACTTACACCCAATAAAGACTGGAAAATTATTTGAAACCAGGAGACCTGAAAGTAAAATGAAAAAAGACTTAAAATTGATTAGACCTTTTTTATTGAGGTCCAAAATACAGTTTAAATTAAACTGTAGTTTATCCACAACATGGCTGAAGAGAGTATTTGGTGCCCAGAGGCTATAGCTCATATGGAAACCGTTTTCGGCTTTGGATTTCACATAATGCTGCAATACATTTGGTGTTCCACCCACATATTGAAAGAATAACCCAACCCCAGGATATTCAAGATATCCTTAGTACAGAAAGGTCAGAAGCTGCCATCCCGCAGAGAGAAGTTCCCATGTTTCAGCAAGGTTGCTGCAAACACGGTCATCAGTGTGAGCGGTGTAAAGCCGTGACCATGAAGTGGCTGAGACAAAGACATTGGCACAGAACAACTGTACCTTGGGACCAAAGAGATGTAGCTTTTATGATTAACTGTATATGATGTTTTAGTAGAGTAGAGCGAGACTTTAGAATGCACAATTGTGTTTTAGCACAGATCAACATTGATACTTATATAATAGATGAACATTTACAAAGAGCATTTATTTATTTAGCGTATCACATGGAACAATTAGTGGCTTTGAGAACATTGTAGGAACAACAAAAATAAAAAAAGTAAGATGGGGATACAATAGGATACCCAGAAACAACAGAAATAGATACATTTTCTTGCTTAACATGTTCAGGTTATAAAACTCCTTTGATAGTTAGCAATTAAGGGTCTGTGTTTTTAATTTATTAGAAAAATCAGGCATTCTGGATTGGCTGTCAACAGCAACTCCATTGAATTCAGAGGCAGAACAACGGCGATGGGAACAGATTAGACACTTCCTTGATCAATGGCAACAGCCTGAAAAAATTGAAAAATCTTTTAAGAGGCCCTCAGTGACTAACGCTAACAGATTTCATTGAGGAACTACAATTCCAGAAAAGAGACTGGAAATACCTGTTACTAAAAGAGTCCAAGAACAAGTAACACACTGGGAGTGCACTAAGCATGGCTTAGAGTGTCGCCCATGGGTTTGTGTTATTTGTAAGCTTTGCCATAATTTGTGGTGGAGAGTAACAAGAGCGGAAGAGAGAGAAAGACAATTGATTTCTTTAACTTGCTTGGATAGCGTGCGTTAACAGTTAATTTAAAAAGCTTTTTCAGTGATTTTTTTGGAACACCTTTGAGATATGAAAATGAACCATTTTATACAGTGGTTCAATTAATAGAAAATTTAGACCAATGAGTTTTTACTATATTAGCTTTTGAGCAGGTGAGAGAGGAAACGATTCATAGTATTATAGACCACTGTATCATAATTAACAGTTCCTGCGGAGAAGGAATTCGTGTGCCACACTATAGACACATTTCTGATGTGAATTGGCATTGTGAATGTGCCTATTGGTGGTGATGATGAAGATTTTATAATTATCCCCGACATCAGAGAAAAAATGATCAACAAATCAGATTGTTAACTGAAGTAGTGAAAAAGCAAATCTTATTGTGGTTGGCACATCTCCAGAGCTTTGGTGGTTTAGACTAAAAGAGGAAGTAGCTGACTAACCCAGAAAAAGAGAGGCCAGTGTAGCGAGAACTGTGAGTAATCTGGGCCATCCTTGAAACAAACATGAGGCCAAGGGTACCAGTGAGACCAAATGCACCAGTGATTAGATCCCAGGATATAAACTTTGCTGCCATAAAATCCAGACATCTTGGCACTTGGCTGCAACCCAAAGGGCCTTGAGAATAGTAGAAAGTCAAAACTCCTGAGGATTATTTTCACTGTGTTTGTTGTGATGCCCTTGGCAACTGGGCAAAACTATGGAGCCACTCTGGACAGAGTCCATGAGAGAAGGGAATGAGCAATGCAGGAACAAACAATAAAACAAGCAGCACAAGAGCGGGCAATGAGAGAACGATTGACACAAAACAAAGTCCCAATAATGTTGATCCCTGTAATAAATGCCATCACTCCATGTAGGTCAAGGGCAAGATGGAATTTGTGTTCACAGCACATCCACATGTTAATGATGCCTGCCACAATCACAACAATTTTATAGAAATTTTTGTTAAAAAGAGAAAAATGGATTGGGTAGGGAAGAATTTAGGATTTAATGGACCAGCTCCTTATCCTTACAGTGATCAAATTTGTCCTCAATAGGAAAACTTTATTTGTTTTGAGAAAGATGAGAATGGGAATGATCCAAGTATAGGTATAGGAGGTACAGCACTAAGGAAAAAAGAAAAAAAA
>JANEHK010000222.1:0-21928 GCA_025960845.1 Tachycineta bicolor | reverse complement strand
TGACAGCGGTGGCAGCAGTGGCAGTGGTGGTGGTGATGGCAGCCGTGGCGGCGATGGCAGTGGTGACAGCTGTGGCAGCGGTGACAGCAGTGGCGGTGATGGCAGCAGTGGTGGCAATGGCAGTGATGACAGCGGTGGCAGTGGTGACAGCGGTGGCAGCAGTGGGAGTGGTGGTGGTGATGGCAGCGGTGGTGGTGGTGGCAGCAGTGGCGGCTGTGGCAGCGGTGGCAGTGATGACCGCGGTGGCAGCCTGTCCCCAAGGAGGGACAGGGCCGGGCTCCGGCTGCCCTGCGGCTGCTGGAGCTGCACCTGTGGGAGCTTGAGTTGTTTAAGATCTTTGGGTCCCACCTTTGGCTGTTCAAGCAGGATTGGCGGCAGCTTGATGGGCATCCCTGAGGAGCGGGAGGACGAGGAGGAGGCGTGGGATGGAGATGGCTCCCTTGGCAGGGCAAAGGTCCTGGCCCTCTCCATCCACTGGCCACTCCTTCCTGCCTCATCACTCTCCCTTTGCCTCCTCTGCAGGCTCAGAAGTTGCCCATGGGCGGGCTGGGAGTTGGGCTTCCCTTTCTCCTTGTTCATCGTCTTGATAATTTCTATCTTCCTCTAGCGCAGACAGAACCAGGGAGCTGCTTCCGACTCAGCAAGCGGCTGTCCTGGGACTGAGCACCCCTGGGCTCTGTGCCCCTTGGATACCCTCAGGCTCCAGGGCAGGGCTCCCTGATGTCACAAGGCTCTCTGGCCACCACCACGTCCCACATCACCAAGGGATCCCCACACCAAGCGCCTGTGTCACAAAGGGCCACCCCTGGCACCCCGACAGGAGCGGAGCAGACCGGAACCGGCATGGAGCAGCGCCCGGACTTGTGGCCTCGTGGCTCCAGCTGTGCCCAGAGCCCTGGGCTCCCACACGGCAGCCGCAGCCCCACAGGGCAGAGCCCTGGGTTTGCAGCCTGCGCTGTCCAGGGCACGAGCAATTGGCTGCACGGACGTGCCAAGGACTGGTGGGCAGCGGCTCCACGAGCCACGGGAGGCTGGGCACCGGGGCTGACCCTCGGGGCTCTGCCCGGTCACGGGGCTCCTCACCGCCTTTAGCGATGGCAGCCAGGGCCTCCAAGCGCAGCCTCGGCGCCTTTGCCGGGGCCGGGAGGCTGAGCGGGGCAGGGCCAGCGGGCAAGGACGGGGCCATCCACAGGCACCTGCAGCCGCTGCACAAGCGGCACCACCAGAGCCTCGAGCGCTTCCACAAGGCCGGGGGCCGGCTGCTGCCCCCGGCTCGGGGCAGTGCCCCAGGCACCGGCTCCGTCAGGGCGGAAGAAACTACCCCCAGGAATCAGCGGGTGAAACCACCCCTGCCATGGCAGGGACACCTTCCGCTGTCCCATGCTCCTCCAAACCCCATCCAAGCTGCTCTTGGACATTTCCAGGGATCCAGGGCAGCCACAGCTGCTCTGGGCAACCCAGGGGCTCACAGTCCAGGAGCTTCCATAGAATCAGCTCCCCCCTACAATCCATACATCTCCAAAACAGACCTGCCCACTCCTTTCAGGCTTCAGCAGGATGTGCCAAGACTTGATGATCTTGATGAGTCCCTTAATGGACTGGAAAGTGTCACTGCTGCAGGATGTTCTCAAAGAAGTTGAATAAAGACTGGGGTTTTGGTGTGAATGTTCCCAAATGCTCAGGAGCGTGTGTGAGCTGCTCAGCAAATTCCAGCAGCAGGAGCACTGGAGAGGCATCCTGTGCCTTCCAGAGGTCTGCTCAGCACCGAGCTTCACCCAGCCAGCACAGCAGAGCCCTTCAACCTCTGGAAAAGAAGTTTCTGAGCAGAACTCCAGCACAACTTCACAAGTCCGGGAGCACTGGGGCTGTCCAGTTTTTGCTGCTCCTGTGGCAGCTGAAGACCCCAGCTGAACCCTGCTGGGCAAGGATGAGGAAGTGAAGGAATTATTTCCCTTCAAGAGGCCTCCCAAGGTCCCCCATCCACCTCCCAGTCCCTGAGCTCCCGCTCGGTGCCCTCTGTGGAGGACAAGCCCCCCCGAGCTGCTCCAGCTCAGGGCTGTGCCGAGCAGCAGCGGTTTTGTGTTTCTTCCTGAGGGGCTTTAGAGCATTAGTTGAACTTCCCAGGAACATCCACTTGTTTACGTGGTTCTGCCCTCGGCAGCAGGGCCCAAGGTCATTCCCCGCAGGCACATCCTAGGTTTGGAGCTCGGAGGTGACACCCAGCCCAGCCCTCCTGCCCCGGACACTGCTGCTCCAGAGATGGACATGGAGAAGGGATTCCTGTCTCCTTCCAGATGCAGAAAAAATATATCAGACTTTCTTTGAGAGTATTTCCAAGCTGTAAGAAGAAACTCCAGGAGGCTGTGTGGAACCAGCTGTGGATTGGAGCCACAGAGGGGAGTGGATTTTGTGCCAGGGGAATGTGCCCAGTGTGGCTCCATCAGGTGGGAGCTGCCCCAGGGGCGCACTCTCCTCACAGACACCAGCCGTTCCCTTCTCACTGTGGAGCCCTCCCAGCAACACTCAGGAACAGGATGAACCCCTGGAGGCTGTAATGGGCTCGTAGGCAAGAAATGGGGCTGCAGACCCGGGGATACACTGCACAGATTCCCAAAACCTGGCTGGCTGCATGTCTCCAGGGCAGCCTGGCATCTTCAGGATCCTGGTGCTGGCACAGGGCACTCACCACACCCCGTGACTGGCCAGGACCAGCACCTGGGATCAAACTCCATGTTTGGAGAAGTCACTGCAAATGTAGCCATCAGCTCACAGGGCAGCCCAGTCAAGGTTTAACCCCCCAAACTCCACTGAAACCTCACAGAAAATCATTCCAGCCCCAGACTATCCTCCTCTGTTATTAGCCAAATCTGCCATTAAAATATTCCATTGCCAGAGCACCCCATGGGTTTGTCATCACCAGGGCTGAAGGCTCTTCCCTGCCCCAGAAGATCCCTATGTCCAGAGGGTCTTTTGGAAGACATTCTCCCATCAGGAGCTTTACTGGAACCATTGCAGTGACTCCTGGCAGTAGGGACCCATTCCTGAGGCTGCAGGATTTGATCCATATGCCAACAACCCAGGGAGTCCTATTTAATAGTGAAAAATGATGTATTTTTTTCACTTTCCAAGCAACACCCTTTGATTCAGGCATTGCTTCCCCACACAGCTCCAAGAATTCAAGAGGGGATGTGTTAATCCTCTGTTCCCACTGTTCCAACACGCTTTTTCCCCGTCAAAAGCCAAAGGTGAAACAACCTTGGATGACAAATTCCACGTGAGCTGGATTGCATGGCAGGAAGTGGGACCAGACAAGCTCTGAGGTCCCTTTGAACCCAAAGCATTCCCTGGTTCTGCGACTGTGACAGAACACACAGATCTTTACACACAGTGTGGTCGTGCAGGAGGAGCCAGGCCCCCATCCCAGCTCCAGAGGCCGCTGGCAGCTTCGCCAGGTCCCTGAGGAAGGGGCTGACTCTGGTGTGAGGCACCACAACAGCTAAAAGCATGAAATCCTGAAATCCAGAGGAATAAGGACCACGCAGGAAGAACCTAGTGCTCCAGCTGGATGGACAGTGGGAACCTACCTCTCCTGTAGGTCATGGAGAGACTGCTCAGCCCTGTGGAGACCCTCCAGGTCCTTCATCATCTTCTTCATGTGCTCCTTGGAGTAGCGGTTCTGGATGTAGGCGAACCAGCAGCCGCCCACGCCAATGACGATGGACACCACCAGCATGAAGTCCTTGAGGTGGTTGTGACGAGTCACTGCAAAAGACCACAGACACTGCTGGAGTCAAAGGATCACGGTGATAAACTCCAAAGGGCTTGGCCTGCACTCCAGGGGGACAGGAGAACTCAGGAGAGTCTGACAAGGAACTGTGGCACAGGATTCACCGAGGGAAAAGTTGAGCTGTGTCAATGTTTAAGGGGAAAACCAGAAGCTCGGCAACGTTTATTCAATTTGGAAAATAAAACGACGACAAAAACAGATGAAATTCCAAATCTTCCAGCTCCAATTTGTCTGGCAATAAGTGGCACAGGAGAAACTGCACACAGGAACCCCTCCAGAAGGGCGGTGATCTCACAGGGCAGCGCAGGTAACTAAGAACAAAATAATTACTTGGAAAAACACAGCTGAGATCAGAGCTGGGGCAGCTCAAGTGTCCAACTGTCAAGTTGCCAAACTTTCCATCAGAATCACAACTCAGTGTGGAAACTCCCTTTTTCAACAGTTAATTCAAAAAAAAAGGTGTTGATGCATGTGAGAGGATGAAAGTAATTAAGTAGGGGTTTAAGTGCTAAACAAAGCCCAAAAAGATGAGTCAAGTAGAATTTTTTCCTGTAACTCAACCAAGTGTGTGCTGGAAAAGGCACAAATGAAAAAGCAGCTCAGTCCAGTAAGCTGGGACTTAATGATCAGTATCCACTGGTTTTGAACTAAACAGGCAATTTACACCAGATAACAGGGAAAAATATCTACACTGAGAGTGGCAGGCCCTGGCACAGGGTGCCCAGAGCAGCTGTGGCTGCCCCTGGATCCCAGGCCGGGTTGGACATGGGGCTGGGAGCAGCCTGGGACAGTGGGAGGTGTCCCTGCCATGGCAGGGGTGGATTAGACAGGAGCTGAAGCCTCTCCCAAGCCAAGCTGCTCTCTGATCACGGCTAAACCACAAACCCCAGCAGAGCTGGGGGGCACAGGAGGAGACCCGAATGGGAGAGGCAGAGCACAGCAGGGACTGACCCGGCTCGAGGGCTGCCCAGCAGCCCCACACCAGATGGACACGTGGGGGACAGTGCTGCTGCTCCCCTGCCCACAATGCAGAGACTCTCCCTGCAGATGGAGAGGGACAGGACCCCTCCCCAAAGGCCCAGGAGACACCCAAGCATCACGTCCCCCACCACACGCGATCCATCACTCCCTGCAAACACCCGGTGTAAATGCAGCACTCAGAATTAAACAAGGTGAGTGCTGGCCCCGCGCCCCCTCCGGATGGATTATCACAACATCCTCTTCCGAGGGAGCAGATCCTGGCAAGTGCCTGCATTTCCCTCAGCCTGAATCCTTTCAGTTCCCATCTGGAGAGCAGCGGGACCCACGCGTTCAGGTGCTTTGTGTCCCACCCTCGCACAGCCACCACAGCTCTGCTCTGCCCTGCTGCCCCCGCTGGAGCCATTCCCTGCCCACAGAGCTCAGCATGCCTGGGAGCTGCCTGGAGCAATCCCTGCCAGCCCCGCCCCAAGCTGATCCCTCTCCTGCCCCTGTGCCAGCCATGCTCAGCTCCAGCACAGCAGCACGTGCACACATCCTTCCTCTGCACCAGGACTGGCCAAAGACGTGGATGAGCTAACTCTAAGGAAAACTCAGCTTGGATGTAAATGTACGAGCATGGAATCCCAGGATGGTCTGGGTTGGAGGGACCTTAAATCCCACCCAGTGCCACCCCTGCCATGGCAGGGACACCTCCCACTGTCCCAGGCTGCTCCCAGCCCCAGGGTCCAACCTGGCCTTGGGCACTGCCAGGGATCCAGGGGCAGCCACAGCTGCTCTGGGCACCCTGTGCCAGGGCCTCAGCACCCTGCCAGGGAACAATTCCTGATTCCCAGTCTCCCATCCAGCCCTGCCCTCTGGCACTGGAAGTCATTCCCCCTTGGCCTGGCAGCCCAAAGCAGAGGGGCTCCTGCCCTGGGAGCATCTCCATTTTCTCACCTTCCCTGTAGATGTTTTTTCTCTGGTATCTGATCCCAAACAACCCTCCTGCAGTTCCAGACCCTCCCCCATTGTTGAATCATTTCACCTTCTTCCAAACACAAAGCCCAGGCAGAGCTGCCAACCCAGCAGGACATCAAGTCCTGCAGCCGAGCAGGACAATCAGTCTGTGACAGAACTGTGCCTGTTCTCCCTCCTTACCCCAAAAAAAGGAAATGAGAAGGGTAGAGAAGTATGTTTTCTGTGGTGTACGTGGCTTGTCCTGCAGCCTTTGCAGGTGTAAGGTGTGCTCAGGCCTGCCAGGAGCTGGGAGCAGCCACGGCCACACGGGTGCAGAACAGGCTGTGCCTGCAGTGCTGCGGGACAGGGACAAATCCAGAGGGATTTCAATCACAATAAACTGCACAGGAGCAATCTGAGGCTCCAGCCGTGCCCTAGGTCTGGCCCAGAGCAGAGGAGCAGCAGGGAAAGAGCTGAAATTATAGAAAGTTCTCTCTCAAGTTCAAAAGCAGCAAAGCTGCACCTGGCAGAGCCTCCAGCCCTGGGACACCAACAGCAGGAGGAACTGGAGCTGCTGGGGAGAGGAGCCAGGAGCTGCTGCAGGGAGAGCTCAGAGCCCCTGGCAGGGTCTGAAGGGCTCCAGGAGAGCTGCAGAGGGACTGGGGACAAGGGCTGGAGGGACAGCACACAGGGAATGGCTCCCAGTGCCAGAGGGCAGGGCTGGATGGGAGATTGGGAATCAGGAATTGTTCCCTGGCAGGGTGCTGAGGCCCTGGCACAGGGTGCCCAGAGCAGCTGTGGCTGCCCCTGGATCCCTGGCAGTGCCCAAGGCCAGGCTGGACACTGGGGCTGGAGCAGCCTGGGGCAGTGGGAGGTGTCCCTGCCGTGGCAGGGGTGGCACTGGGTGGGATTTAGGGTCCCTCCAACCCAAAGCAGTGTGGAATTCCATGCTTTCACCTGAAGTTTTGCTGGTTTGTGCCAGATAAATTCATTCACCACCAGAACAGGAGCCTGAAGGGACAGACACAGAGGAAGGAATCACCTCACCTTGCTTAGATTATAATTGTACCACGCTCCCTTGCACTTGGATTAATTACAGAGCTGAAGTGGTCAGACCCGTTTGCTGTAGGAAATGGCAGGGCTGGAGTCTGGCAGCAGGAACCAGACCTGGATGGACAGCAGGAACCTGCAGATTTACATGGAAACTGCCGATGGAAACTGGCTGAAACCTCTGCCACGAGGCAGACATGCACCCCTGGAGCTCTGGGACAGCTCTTGGGCTGGGAAAAGCTTCACCCAGCAGGAGGAGGAACAGCACTGCATCCACCTGCTGTGATCCCCATAGACAGCAGAGTGTCTGCATTTAGGAGCCTACAGGAGAACTGGGGCTCCAGTTGAGGCTGCTTTTATTCAACACTTTTACACCTGTGGCGAACACAGCTTCAAAAGAGGAGACAAACCCTGGAAACTCTACCCGTGCACCACATCCCACTGCCAGCAGCTCAGAGACCCCAGAGCCCAGCTCCCCTCCAGAGCCACCTCCCCTGGCCATGGGAAAGGAGCTGTAAAGCAGCTTCTGCATCTTAAAAGGTCACTGAGCACTTCCCAAAGCTGCCAGTTTCTGCTGGCTCCTGAAAGGTGTTTTGCAATCCATTCCTGAAGGAATTGGTTTAAGCAACCTCTCCCCATGACTGCACACAAAGCCATTCAGATGACCAGAAACCAGGAAATTTTACCTTCTGAAAAGGGATAAATCTCTCTTTCAACTACAGATTCAAAGTGTCTTTCCTCTTCTCACATGCCCTGTATATACAGCCATGGAACGGTTTGGGCTGGGAGGGACCTTAAAGCTCGTCCCATTTCACCTCCTGCTGCGAGCAGGGACACCCTCCAGCAGCCCAGGCTGCTCCAGAGCCCGTGCAGCCCGGCCTGAAAAGCTCCCGGGCACGGGAGGGGAGGTGTGTGAGCAGCCCGGGCGCCGCGGCTCCCTGCACACTTTGATCTCCGTGACCCTGGCAGGGCCAGGGAGCTGCAGGGCGGAACGGAACAGCTCCAGCACGGGGAACACATTCATTCCCGGCCAGGACAAGCCATTCACTTGGCCATTTACACAGCTCCCAACAACGCTGGAAAAATTCCGCCCGCAGCGCAGGAGCGGCTGGGCTGGAGCCGCAGTCGGAGGAGCTCACCCAGGACAGCTCCAGCAGCCCTGGCCAGGCCACCACTCACCAGAAAGCTTCATGTTTAACACAGGCAATGAGTAAAAACCAAACTGTGCCACAGAAAAAAAGAGGCTTTTTGGTAACTGTGAGCAGAACTGGCTGATTGTACAACCCAGGCTTGTGATTTCCTTCCTGTGGCTCTGCCAAGCCCCACTCTGTGGTTCACACTGCGCACGAGGTTTTCCCAGGACTGGGTGGGAATGGCTGGGGAGAAGGGTTTGGGGGTGCTGGAGTGGGAGAGGCCAGACAGGCCCCAGCCACGAGCACTGGGACCCCAAAACTCCCGTGGTGATCCCCTAGGATGGGCAGCAGGGAAGCGGGGATTCCACCCCTCTGTACCCAAAGCCCAGGAGAAAGCCATGCCAGAGAAGGAGAGAGACAAAAGCACCTTTAACAGGGAGCAGACAGGAGCCAGAGGGAACAAAGGGATGCAAAGGGAGCACCTGGAGCGTGGAGATACACATCAGAGAGCTTGAGATCCTGATAAAGCATCAAAGGAGCCCAGGGCCTCACACCAGCCATCCTAAACTCCTTCCCATCCAGCCTGCTGCTCCTTCCCTCCTCCAGAGGTGGGGAATTCACAGCCTGAGTCACCAGCAGCGTCTCAGGACACGGCAGTGGAGCCCCAGGAAAGCCCAGGACAGGATGACAGAGCTCCAGGATGTGGCAGGATCGCTGCCCTCACCATCAGCACCACAGAAGGGCAGCAGGTTTTACCCTGTGCACCCAGGAGATGCCAGCAGCACAGCGGGAGTTCCCAGCTGCACCTCGGGGAGCAGCCCTCCAGATGGGAATGCCAGCCCAGGATGCCTCCAGGCCACAGAGCTGCTCCCATAAATCCAGCACCAGCCTGTTCCTGCTCCAGGGGAATGTGCTGGGATGAGTCCCCTGGGTGAGGCTGCGCTGGACAGTTTGGGTCGCCCAGGGCTGGCTCTGGTGTCAATCTGAGCAGACACAGATCCTCGTGTCCAAGGATCTGGTGGCCTTGGGGGTCTTTCCCAACCCTGGTGTGGGAAATCAAGGCACAGAGGATTCTCTTGCACGCAGGCCCAAACACAGAACTGAGCACAGGGTTCGACCTGAGACCTTGGAAAAGGCTTCCAAATGTAGAGACCGTAAGCAAGAGTGTGGATTTGTAGTTTAGACAGAATCATATTAAGCTAGGTAGTGGAAAGTTTTAAAGTTTGGATATAGAAGTAGTTAACAGAAATAGTAAAAAGTTTTAAGGTGCAAGCAAGTTTTGTGTGTCACTATAGGATTGGGTAAGAAAGCCCGCACTGCAGCAGGACGGGTGATACAGTTTAATCGGCCATGGGTGTGAAAGTTAAAACAACCTGTGTGGCAGCAGATTACTGGCTAATAAACCTTTAAAAACCCCTGTAACCTGTGGTGTTGTGACCACCAGCTCCTGGAGTATGAGGTGAAGGCGTTCTCAGCCTTCATGAGACTGAGGCAATAAATCACGTTTTAAGATGTCTCCCAGTGTTCCCAACTCTCTCAATATCCCCATGAGACAAGAGTTTGAAAATTCTAGCTAATCTTTAAACTTAAGAGCATACACTGTGTTTTAGAATGTGCTTTAAATAGTGCTTTAGAACGTACTTCAAACTACATTTTAAAAAGCATTTAGTGAATATCAAGCACTGTGTCTGTTACCCTTCACATACTTCAGAGCAGCACAAGCATCTGAGACCCCTCAGTGATAAGACTAAACTAAACACAATGAAATAACAAAACTAAAAACAGAGATGAAGAAAAACCACTGACTCTTAACCAGCAGAAAATAACTTCTTGCCTTAAAAAAGTGCCAGAAAAAGCCAAAGCACACACACACAAAAAAATCCAAGTAAAAAGTTTGCTGAGGATGACTCAGTTTTCTTCATCTTCTAAAGACCCTCGAAGACCCCCAGCAGAGCGAACTGAGCACGTGGAGTTAATGACCACACAAAGCCACGAGAGCAAGGCTAAAGAAGAAATATGTACAAAGCAGATTGTACAACAAATACCAGGCACAGGTAAGATCTCAAAGAGTAATAGTGGGGCCGGGCTCTCTAGTACTCATGAAGCTGTTCCCCACACATCTCAACATCAATGAAAGCCCCACACCGCAGTTGCGCCCGTTTCCCTGGCCCCCTGGCAGCCTGGGTACTCACACAGAGGGGGCCCGAAGAGCACCGTGTCCAGAGCCTTGAGCTGCAGCTTCTGCCGGTGGCTGCGGTCGGTCATTTTGAGCACGGTGCCCATCATGGTGGCGTTGTTCACTGCCAGCCTGCACAACACGGGGGAAAAGGAGCTGTGAGCACGTCCAGCAGAGCACAAACAGACCAGGGCCTGGGAGATCCCTGCTACCAGGACAGAGCCCTCACTGTTGGTGGCTCTGAACGAGGGTGTCTCTAGGACACTCTGAAGCAGCATTTCTAGGAATGGAGAGAGTGGGAAAAACCAGGGCCAGGTCTAAGTCATTGACCTGACAGCGTGAGGGACTGATTTCCCATCAAAACCCATCTTTTGGTGTCCTACCAATCACTAAGAACTACTTTTTAACCTAATCTCCATTGCCTTTACATCCTGTGTCACAGACCATAAACCACAGCTCTCCCTTGGAAGGAATGTGACACACACTGTGCTGCCTCAAAAACATCCTCATTTTATCCCCAGGTAATCCCTCCTGCCCAGTCAGATGAAAAGACCCTTCCTCAGCAACAGGAATCTTTATCAAAAAAAGCTGCACCGAGGTTTTTCAAACCTGTTACAAGTTTAGGCTGACTCCCAGCCAGTGTTTTTCAACATGGAATCATGGAACAGTTGGGAGGGATCTCAAATCCCACCCAGTGCCACCCCTGCCATGGCAGGGACACCTCCCACTGTCCCAGGCTGCTCCCAGCCCCAGGGTCCAACCTGGCCTTGGGCACTGCCAGGGATCCAGGGGCAGCCACAGCTGCTCTGGGCACCCTGTGCCAGGGCCGCAACACCCTGCCAGGGAACAATTCCCTCCCTAAATCTGACCTAAATTTCCCCTCTTGTCACTCACAACTGGAGCAGAACAGGAATCAGGCTGGGCAGGGCACAGGCCAAGGAACTTCAGGTGACGAGAGGAGCTGCCAGGCCTGGTTCCTGACTCGTGCAAGGCCCTGGCTCTTTCCCTGCACACATCCCATGGGGACACTGCGGGCACTGACCTGGGCACAGCACTGACCTGGGCACGGCACTGACCTGGGCACGGCACTGACCTGGGCATGGCACTGATCTGGGCACAGCACTGACCTGGGCACAGCACTGACCTGGGCACAGCACTGACCTGGGCACGGCACTGACCTGGGCATGGCACTGACCTGGGCACGGCACTGACCTGGGCATGGCACTGACCTGGGCACGGCACTGACCTGGGCATGGCACTGACCTGGGCATGGCACTGACCTGGGCACAGCACTGATCTGGGCATTGCACTGACCTGGGCACGGCACTGACCTGGGCATGGCGTGGCCGCTCAGCTGCAGTTTCCTGAAGGTCTCCTCGTACTGGGGCAGCTCCACGTAGGAAATGAGCCACTGAACCACCTCATCCACCGTCCAGTTGTACACTGAGGAGAGCAAAACAGGCCACAGCTCGGTGTGGGTACATGGAACATCAGCGAGGCGCACTCTGGGTGGGGAGAGACCTCAAATCCCACCCAGTGCCACCCCTGCCATGGCAGGGACACCTCCCACTGCCCCAGGCTGCTCCCAGCCCCAGGGTCCAACCTGGCCTTGGGCACTGCCAGGGATCCAGGGACAGCCACAGCTGCTCTGGGCACCCTGTGCCAGGGCCTCAGCACCCTGCCAGGGAACAATTCCTGATTCCCAGTCTCCCATCCATTCCTGCCCTTGGCATTGGGACACTCCACAGTCCTGCAGGACCTCAGCCTCCCCCTCATGGGTCCATCTTTGCCCAGACCCCAGAAACTGCTGAGGTTCTGCTGTACCTGAGCCCCCACAGACCACACATGGCGTGGGAAGAGCTGCCAGGAGCTTTCCCTGTGACAATACACCTTTCTCAGGGCTGGTTTGCCCCTGTGCTCCCAGCTCACAAAATTAAAACATGCAACGAGGCCATCAGATAGAGGAGCAGCAGAGGCTCCACCTCCTGCCACAGCACCAGCCCAGCCCCGGCACCCTGGCAGGGCCAGCTCCCAAAGCGCTGGCAGGGGCCAGCTGGGATCACACTGGGATCAGCCAGGGGATCCTGCTGCCTCCAAACCCCAACAGGGAATGTTCATCCTCATCACATGCCCAAAGCCCTGGAATTCTGATGTAAGCTCCAAAAGCCTCTCCCCCTGCTCGTGATCCATGGACCGGTCACCCAGAGCAGCTGTGGCTGCCCCTGGATCCCTGGCAGTGCCCAAGGCCAGGCTGGACACTGGGGCTGGGAGCAGCCTGGGACAGTGGGAGGTGTCCCTGCCACGGCAGGGGTGGCACTGGGTGGGATTTGAGGTCCTTCCCAACCCAAACCATCTGGGATTCCCTCTGAGCTTTGACCAACAAAAGCACACTTGGAGTGATGCCGGAAGAAAAAGATTGGAAGCAGCTTGAGAAAGGATCTGTGGGAGGAGGTGGAGCAGGTGCTGCAGCCCAAGTGAACCAGGTGAACTTTGCTCCTTAACCTCCTCCTCTGGGCACCTGTGGATTATTTTTGGAGCTGTCATGCAGCTTCAGAGCCGTAACTGAGGAAACCTTTTGAAATCAAGCTCCTGCCTTTGCCACCTTTTTGTGCTGTACTTAGAGCAGTGCTCCAAAGGCAAAGACCATCCCAGAATGCCACATTAGTTAGGATTGTGAGGGACCTTAAAGTTCACCCAGCACCACCCCTGCCATGGCAGGGACACCTGCCACTGTCCCAGGCTGCTCCAAGTCCCAGTGTCCAACCCGGCCTGGGACACAGCAGATGCTTTCACTGGACAGAGGAGGATTTGTTACACTTTAATTTATCTCTGTGCCTGCCCATGGCAGGGCTGCACAGCTCTGCTGCAGTATCAATGCTGCCTGAGCCCACGAGCATGAGAAACATCTTCCCAAGCTGCAGGGAACCCAACACCTCCCACAGGGGCTGCGGGATGAGGGAGAGCAGGGATGAGCGACCTGGGAGAGATGAGGGAGCTCAGAGCCGACCGAACTGATGAAGGGGAGGAAGATGAGCGAGTTCACAGAGAGAGGGAGATGGAGCTCAGGGAAATGAGTGATCTGGGAGAGATGAGGGGGATGAAGGATCTGCTGGAGATAAGAGGGCTCAGAGATGGAGCTCAGAGCTAACTGAGTTGATGAGGCTGAGGGAGCAGAGGCTCCAGAAGGTGCCATCCCCACGGACACAGGCACGGTGGCAGCTGCAGGGTGGCACAGACGAGGCCACCAACCCACGCTGGCTGCAGGGAGCCCCCTACAGCTCCTGGTCGCTGTCCCACGCACGGGGCACTCCCGTGGCTGCGGGCACGAGCAGGATGTCAGCGATGGCAGGAGCGGGAGAAGCCACAGGCCCTGCAAGGACACATCACCAGCGCCCTGCCACGGGGCATCAGGCCACATGCCAGCCACCAGCACCGCCAGCCTGGCCTCCTCCAGAGCCCCTGGCTTCGCTCACTTCAACATCCACGTGGTTATTTTGGGAGGAAGTCCCTGAGAACCAAGCACCAAGATGAGCAGGACCCTGCCCTGCCTCCGCATCCCCAGGGGCTGATCTGGTGTCACTTCCATGGCCTTGGCAGAGCCAGGCTCACCCAGGGCACCCTCTATCACACCCAGCACCTCGTCAGGGCATCACAGCCTCTATCTTCTGTGAAAATCAAGGGGCAGAAATATCTTTGTACTTTCCACATGTGACCAGGAACAGCAGCAATGGCTGGAGGAAAAGCAATGACTTGAAAACAAATGGCTCAGGCCCAGGCAGCCCATCCCTGCAGGACGTCAGTGCTGCTTTTCACACCCACAGGAACGAGCAGACCTTTCCTAAGAGCCCGATTCCAGCTTCACGACTGCAGTTCAAACTCCCAAATTGGGCTGCAAATTTCCCTGGCAGTGTTCCAGGCCAGGCTGGACAGTGGAAGGTGTCCCTGCCACGCAGGGGTGGCACTGGCTGGGCTGTGAGGTCCCTCCCAGCCCAAACTCTCTGTGATTCCATGACATCAGACCACCCTTCAGAGAAGAAACCAGGCACTCACTCTGTGAGCCAGATCTACAAGATGATGAAAGGGAAAACAAGAGCAGGAACTAAATGCAACCCTGGGGCACGCAGGCAGCCACGGCAGCTCTGCAGGGCCCGTGCGTGCCAAGGCAGCTCAGCAATAAACGGGCCTGGCGAGTATCAAGGGACGTTCTCCTCCATCCCTTAATGATTTCTACCCTTTCCAGCTGACAGCAAAACACACTCCAGGCAAAGCCATCTGTAAACAGCCCTGTAATGGGATAAATACTTCTTACACGATGCATTCCTTGGACACAGGAGACGCAGGGACTCGGAGTCATGGAATCACAGGGCGCTTGAGGCTGGAAAATCCCTCATGCCCAGCACTGCCGAGGCCACCACAGACCATGTTCCCAAGTGCCACCTCCACAGGGCTGTGAAATGCTCCCAGGATGTGATTCCATCCCTGTCCTGGGCAACTGTGCCACTCATAATTCATGTGGACAAGAATCTTCAACACATCCCTGCCCAACTCCATGGGAGAGTCTGGTCTGGGACACAGACAGGGATACAGCTCTGGAATCATCTCACAGATATCAAAGACTGCTCTGGATTGGGAGAGACCTCAAATCCCACCCAGTGCCACCCCTGCCACGGCAGGGACACCTCCCACTGCCCCAGGCTGCTCCCAGCCCCAGGGTCCAACCTGGCCTTGGGCACTGCCAGGGATCCAGGGGCAGCCACAGCTGCTCTGGGCACCCTGTGCCAGGGCCTCAGCACCCTGCCAGGGAACAATTCCTGATTCCCAATCTCCCATCCAGCCCTGCCCTCTGGCCCTGGGAGCCATTCCCTGTGTGCTGTCCCTCTGTCCCTTGTCCCCAGTCCCCCTGCAACTCTCCTGGAGCCCCTTTAGGTGCTCTGAGCTCTCCCTGGAGCTTCTCCTCTCATGCACAGCCCCACTGCTTTCAATCCACGCTGCAAATGCTGCCCTCAGTGTCCTTTTAGTGCTGCTGGCAAGGGGAGCTGCTGCTCTCCCCACAGCTGCAGACGCAGCTCTGGACACATGAGTACATCCCACCCCGAGGAATTTGAGGGCTAATACAGAAAAGTCAAATACTAACAGGACACAAATGAGAAACTGAAATTTCTGTGGCTGGTGAACTGATTAGAAGACTAAGATGCAGTATTTCATGGAATGGATGTAGATACAACTCCTCTTTTAGAGATGAGGAGCACTGAAAAAAATGGATTCATAATATCTGTGGAATTCTTTCTCAGAGCACTGGGGAAGCACTTGCCAATTTTAAAAGCTTGTTCCAAGGTTCCCAGATTTCAGGAAGTTTCTCACCAGAGGCTGAACTCCCACCCCCTCCCTGCATGCTGGGATGAAGAACAGCATCTTGGAACAGCTCGAAGTTATTTCTACATGGACTGTAGTCATGACACTTCCTGCATTTTACTCTCCCTTCTTTTCACTGTGAAGGGGCTTTTCAGGTCCAGAAAGTTTCTCCTAAGGAAAACACAGCCTGCAGGAAAGCTCCCAGGCAGCTCTACAGAATATTCAGGATGTTATCACCCCATTAAAATTCCGTCTCAAACTGGGTGTTGGAAGGAGAACCTGGAACTGGAGAGCATTTGGCTCTATTTAACAGACATTCTGGGACAGAGAAACAAAAGGATAACTGATGCTTTGGTGGCCACGCTCAGGTGCAGCACGAACAGCTTGGAAGTACCAGGCCTGAGGAAATCCCGGGAATCCACACCTCAAAAAGGGAGCTGGAAGAGTACAGGGCCCGGTAGGAGAGAGGAAAAGCAGCACAGTCCTCCTGAGAGCTGCACACCCTGCCCAGGGCATCTGAAATCCAAACTCCTTGGCACTCCTGGGAAAGGATTCCTTGGGAATCTCGGGAAAGGATTTCTTGGCTTTTTGCCCTTTTTTTACCTTCGGATGTTTTCCAGGCCTTCCAGAGATCTTCCACGCTGATGAGTTTGTCTTCTCCATGGAAAGTGCTGTGCTTGACTGCTGGGTCGTGGTAATTCAAGTCTTCCCTCAAGAACTAGGAGAGGAATTAACAGCAGGATTAGCCTTTGGTTCATCTTTTAGGGACATGAGGAACATAAAAAAAAAAAAAATTGAATATTACAAATTCTCACGGGAAATCAAAATTAATCTGAATAAATAATTTTTAAATGGATATATTAGATATATAAAATATACACATCTATCTTTTATACAGATATAAGGATATTCCCTGCAGTACCCGTGAATATTTCTGTTCCTGGCAAGACCAGACAGGAAATATTCAGTAAGTAAATATGTTAAATTCATTTAACACAGAGAAGGGATAATGAATCAGAACCTTGGGTTTTGGGATCCCAGACTTTTATTTGAATTATAGTATCACCGAAAATTCAAATTCACCTAAGTGGCACAATGGAACCAGCTTTATTTCAGTGGAGTAAGAACCCAAAAATTATTACTGGATTTGATCTGCACCTTCAAATCCAAGCTGGAACAAATGCCAAGGACAGGAGGAGAGGCAGTTCCACTGAAAAATATAGATAAATACATGGCTCCTAGCTCAGTGGGTGCCCAGAGCAGCTGTGGCTGCCCCTGGATCCCTGGCAGTGCCCAAGGCCAGGTTGGACCCTGGGGCTGGGAGCAGCCTGGGGCAGTGGGAGGTGTCCCTGCCATGGCAGGGGTGGGATGGGTGGGCTCTGAGGTCCATTCCCAACCCAAACCAGCCTGTGAAATCCACCAGCAGGCAGAGAACCACTCACATTCCAGTGCCCAACAGATGGAACCCAGTTAAAGGATAACGCTGCATTCCCGCCCCTCAGGACATGATCCCCACACAGGCAGCTTCATCTGTGGGCTCCTCCACGTGCAACGGGATCAGCCCACACCCAGCAAACATCCTTAGATCCGGAGATGGTGTTCTAACATCACACAGGGCATGGGGAAGAGATCTGGGCAGCTTTACATTCCCTGTAAATCCCCTGCAGGTGCTGCCAGGGCAGCTCCAGCCTGGGCTCCTGCTCCGCCACCCAAAGCTGCCACTTCCTGCCCTGCACAAAACACGGAAAACGGGAGAATTTGGGAAAACTTGCGCTTTCAGCAGGGGCTGGGCCTCGGGGCTCCAGCTTGCCAGTGCCTGGCCGAGAGGCGCCGTTGTCCCCTGGCGGGTGACGCCGTGACCCGGCAATGTCACCCATGGCACCGGCAGCGGGATCAGCTGCTGCTCTGTATATTTAGCTCGGGGAGCAGAGAAAGGAAAAGTGATCCCTCAGCTTCCCTCGGGCTCACGACGGCCAAAACAAACCCCAAGGACTCGGCGCAGGGGACGGGGCTGGGCTGGGCTGGGCTGGGCTGGGGGGATGTCCCCATAAAGGAGCAAGGAGTGGATGCAGGAAGCGGCTGGAGGAGCTGGGCTGAGCCCACCAGAGCCCAAAGAGACCTTAAAGCACATTATCCACCAGTACCTTCTGGGGAAAGGACAAAATCATGGGATCCCAGACTGGTTTGGGATTGAAGTCCGCCCAGGGCCACCCCTGCCATGGACAGGGACACCTTCCACTGTCCCAGATATTCCAAACCCCAGGCACAAGAACCGCTGGCCCACTTGCAAACCACTAAAAAGCGCTTCCAAGTGTTAAAGATCCCACTGATCCCAGGCCTGGAGACAGCCAAAGCTCTGAGTCCTGCACACAGGGTGGAGCAGAGTGTTTCCAAGGTCCCACATCTCCATCTCCAAGATCCTGTCCAGACCACTCCAGCCTCAGCCAGGCTGTGAATCCACAAGGACAGGAGGAAACTGAGTCAATCCCAAGTCTCTCCACTGAGCTCAGGGAAAGACAAACCATGGACAAACCAGCCAAAGGCAACGGGACCAGAACCCCTGCTACAAACACAGGATGAGCTGGGGTCACAGACGGAAGACTCAGCCTGGGAATGCTGATCTTGGTGCTCTGGGACGCCAACAGCAGCAGGACCTGGAGCTGCTGGAGCCAGTCCAGAGGAGCCATGGAGCTGCTGCAGGGCTGGAGCCCCTCTGGAGCCAGGCTGGGAGAGCTGGGGGTGCTCACCTGGACAGAAGCTCCAGGGAGAGCTCAGAGCCCCTGGCAGGGCCTGAAGGGACCCAGGAGAGCTGCAGAGGGACTGGGGATGAACTTGCTGACTGAAGACACGCTCAGAATCGAGCAGATCTGCAAAATGGGATTTCCTGGTAGGCTTTTTTTTTTCCCGTAGATTCCCAGAATCTCCTGAGTTGGAAGGGACCCAGAAGGATCATCAAGTCCTAGCTGTTCACAGCCCCAGCAATCCCACCCTACGCCTGAGAGCATCCTTGAACTCTGTTCTGTGGCTTTTTTATCTGCAGAAACTCCAGCTACTGAAGTGATTTTTCAAACCTTCCCATCCCTCCCACATCCCTGGATCCGTGCCACCCTCCCTGCCGAGCACCAGCTCCCGCTGTGCCGCAGCCAAGGGCCAGGCCCGGCCACGGGCTCGCTGCTCCCCATCTCCAACAGCTTTCTGAGCCACCAATGCCATAAACCCACAGACAACTCCTGCCCCCAGGGCCTCTTCCCACTCAGTGACCCCAGGAGCAGGGCCTGGGAGGAGCCAGAGCAGGACTGAGCAGCAACACAAACCTTGTTTCCTGAGGAAACCAGGCTGGCAGCACCCGAGAGCACCGGGAACCCGCATGCCAAAGAGCCGGAGCTGCCTTGGCTGTGAGCGTGGAGACAGGAATAGATCCCTAATTAGAAGATTTCCCCCTGAGGGACACTTCTTTCATTTTAATCGAGGCCACTGATGTCATCTGGAACTTCATTGAAAACTCACTTCCCAGCAGGAAAGCTGCAAGGATGACTTAGGGACAGCGTGAAGCCGTGGGACAGAACTCCACCCATCATTTATTTTAAAAATACCATTGTCCGTGTGTCCCCTTCTGCCCAGGCAGGCGTTTCAGCCCAAACAAAACACTCCCATCACCGTCCCACAACGGGTAGGGGCCAAAATAATAAATGAAAATATAAAGTTCTCAACCATGCCCATCCCTGGAAGCGTTCCAGTCCAGGTTGGACAGGGCTTAGAGCAGGATGATGGAAGGGGTCCCTGCCCATGGCAGGTGGTGGAACTGGATGAGGTTTGAAGTCCCTCCCAACCCAGACCATCCTGGAAGTCCGTGAGCCCCGTAAAAGGTTTCAATTTGAGCCTCGTGCATTCTTCCCAATAATCCCCCGGCAGCTGTCCCACCAGAGCCCCGAGTTAAACCTGACTGCAGGCTCTGTGTGGGGAGAGACATAACCTTGACAGGGAGAACCCAGCAGGAGCTGGCCCAGAGGGGGAAATTCCTGGAATACCTCATCCAGTGGCTCCAGAGCTTATTGACAGGTGAGCTTAATGTAACTTCAATAAAAGCTTAGCAGAGGTAAAGCAGCAACTGCTCGTGTGGGATCCCAGGGCCAGGGAATCACAGAGGCTGGAAAAGACTTCCAAAGCCACTGAGTCCAGCTGAAAATGCACCAGCCCAAGCACTGGTGGGGGCAATCCCAGCAGAAACACAGCCTGGGGAGAATGGACGGGGAGTAGCCCTGGGGAGAGGGAGCTGGGCATTGCTGGGAGAAGCTCCACAGGCCTCAGCCACAAGTGCTGAGACCTGCAATCCCTGTGCCCTGGGCTGATCCCACAGCATGGGCAGCACGAAAGGGATTGGGATTCTGCCCCTCTGCCCTGCTCAGCCTGGACAGCCCTTTCCAGGAGGAATTTTCCCAATATCCACCCTGAGCCTCCCCTGGCCCAGGCTGAGGCCGTTCCCTCTGCTCCTGTCCCTGTTCCCTGGGAGCACAGCCCGACCCCCCCGGCTGTCCCCTCCTGTCAGGGACTTGTGCAGAGCCACAAGGTTCCCCCTGAGCCTCCTTTGCTCCAGGCTCAGCCCTTTCCCAGCTCCCTCAGCCCCTCCTGTGCTCCAGACACATCTCCAGCCCTCCTAAAAGCAGAGCAGAGGCGCTGGGAGCAGGAGCAGCCCTGCCAGGGCTCAGCCCTGCTCAGATCCAGCTCAGAGGGGTTTGAGGAGTGGCTCTAAGAGCACCAAGGCAGCGACTCTGGAGCCTCTTAGAAAAACCCACTGAATTCCTCCCAGCCTGGCAGTGTCTCAGTGCCAAGGCTCCGGGCACACATTCCCAGCAGCATTTTGTACCAGGAGCTCTCAATGACTCCAGTGGGAGTAGGGCCAAGGTTTGCTCAGAGACAGGTAAGAGCCAGGTCTGCCCAACCCTAAGGACATGAGGATTATTCCTAATTTAATGCCAAGGAGCAGCACACATGGGCAGAAATGGGCTGAAATGGGCTGAAACGGGCTGAAACGGGCAGAAACAGGCAGAAATGGACAGAAATGGGCAGAAACGGACAGAAACGGACAGAAATGGGCAGAAATGGACAGAAATGGGCAGAAACGGGCAGAAACAGGCAGAAATGGACAGAAATGGGCAGAAACGGACAGAAATGGGCAGAAACGGACAGAAACGGACAGAAACAGGCAGAAATGGACAGAAATGGACAGAAATGGGCAGAAACGGACAGAAACAGGCAGAAATGGACAGAAATGGGCTGCCTGAGGCTGCCCCAGTCCTGGGGAGAGGCTGAGCTCCCTCAGTGAGGGAATTGCCCCCAGGGAAACACCTCGTGGTGGAGGAAATGCAACTGGAAGCTTTGCAATTGTTTTCATGACTCACTCAAGTGGGATTGAGGCAGAGGGAACAGCCCTGCAAGCTGGGAACAGCCACCCCAAACCGGCAGCTCCTGGCACCCTGGGGTCTGCCACTGCTCCAGAGGGACATTGTGATGGCTGCACTTGCAAGAGCAGCTGTGGCTGCCCCTGGATCCCTGGCAGTGCCCAAGGCCAGGCTGGACACTGGGGCTGGGAGCAGCCTGGGACAGTGGGAGGTGTCCCTGCCGTGGCAGGGGTGGCACTGGGTGGATTTAAGGTCTCTTCCAGCCCAAACCAGTCTGGGATTCTGTGACCTGGGTCTGCAGAGCAGCAACAGATCCCTGCACCCATGTGCTTCCTCTCAGCTTCCAGCACTCTGACTTTCCTGTTTAGCTGCCAGTTCTCCCTAGAAGACAGAATTCCTCACCTCCAACGAGCGCCCACCACAACTGAGACAACACCACAAAGAGCTTTCCCTTTTCCAGCAGATCTTATTTCCATCGGTGCTTGTGTAAACAAAGAACAACTTTCTTTCTCCTCAATCCTTTATCAGCTAAAATGTCCCAAGGCTGACACAACAAAAAGCTGCTCCTTTTTATGCAGTGAGCACCCACAGACTGAAACTGTTGTAGTTGGCTGCTGGAAGAATGCAGTAAACATAAAATCATGGAATAGTTTAGCATGGGATGGACATTAAACTCATTTAATTCCACCCCCTGCCATGGGCAGGGACACCTTCCACCATCCCAGGCTGCTCCAAGCCTCATCCAATTTGGCCTGCAACACTTCCAGGGATCCAGCCACAGCTTCTCTGGACAGCAATGAAGCGGCTACAAACCCCCAGCAGCGAGAAGCCCCAGGCAGCACCGATGAAGTGCTGAGACACCCCCTGGACCATCTCACGGTGGAGGAGGCTCCCAGCCCAGCCCCACACTGACCTCGTCACTCTCCTCCACGTCCACGTTGCCGTTGGCGTCGTCGTCCATCTGCTTGTGGATGTTGCGCACGGCCTCGAAGCTGAGCTGCTCGTCCTCGTCGTGGCACAGCGCCTTGTCGATGCGGCAGAACTCTGCTGGGGCAAACACCGGCACGTCAGGCAGCAGCACCACCCTCTGCAGCCTCTCTGAGCTGGGCTGGGG
>JANEHK010000221.1:40567-56354 GCA_025960845.1 Tachycineta bicolor | reverse complement strand
AGAAGAAGCAGAAGAAGCAGAAGAAGAAGCAGAAGCAGAAGCAGAAGCAGAAGAAGAAGCAGAAGAAGAAGCAGAAGAAGAAGCAGAAGAAGCAGAAGCAGAAGCAGAAGAAGCAGAAGCAGAAGAAGCAGAAGAAGAAGCAGAAGCAGAAGAAGAAGCAGAAGAAGCAGCAGAAGAAGAAGAAGCAGAAGAAGCAGAAGAAGCAGAAGAAGAAGCAGAAGAAGAAGCAGAAGCAGAAGAAGAAGAAGAAGAAGGAGAAGAAGAAGAAGAGGAGTTCACACTCTTGTCTGTAGGCAGCCTGGGTGTTCAGTGTCTCTGGAGTTACGGTAACATCAAACAGGGTGAATTTTTAAGTGACACTAAGGGCTTTCAGCTGTTGATTTACATGACAATCACACCTTACCGCATTCAAAGCTTTAATTTCTGCCTAGGCCTAAATCAGGAAATCAGAATGACATCAGCCTGCGCACAGAAATTCAGCCCTTGTTCCAGCTGGAACAGAACAGGTTTAGTCCAGAGCCGTGAGATAAAAGCCTCAGAGCCCTTCTGACACTTGCTGTACTTCGTCCGCGACCCTGAGCTTGTTCTGGATCTGGATCTAGACCTGGATTCGGGATTGCCGGTGGATGGAGCCGGTGCCTGGCAGCTGCAGTACCACCCACCAGCACCCTCCCAGCCCTTCTGTGACCCCAGCAGGGCTCGGCAGGACTGCAGCCAGCCCGGTGTCCTCAGAGGCACTGGAGAACCATCACCGAAGGACAAGCTCCCCCTGGTTTTCCCTGGGATTAAGCGCTTAAGCACTGCTCCAGCCCGGGTTTAGTCAGCAGGGATCCCCTCTAGCAGGCCGGGTGTCCTTCCCCCAGGTGCTGACTTTCACTCCGATTATAGTCTCCCCGATCCTCCTCACAGCTCAGGACGAACAGGTGGCACCTCTGGGACAAAGCAGGGAGAGATTTGTCCAGGAGGAAGCCCAGCGCGCCTCAAAGCCCGCTGATTAACTGATTAATGTCGGGGGCTTCCCCGACATCCAGGTGGTTTCAGGGTCTTTTTCCCCCCTGCACAGCTCCGCGCCAAGCCAAAGGAAGAGACGGAGTCTTCAGGTTTAGTTTTTTCAAGGTTGCATTTTTCGCTTATTGTCTCTTATCTTACAAATTTTTCACAGTCCAACACGATGTTTGCAGCTGCATGGACTGCTCACGTCTCCCCCCGAGCTGGGCTGTGCTTAATCTTTTATACTAATTACTACGTGTTCGTTATTTACTATTTCTTACCAATGTCTATCACTGTTACTAAAAAGGTCACCTGTACACTGACCCAATCCTCACAAACTACTTTGTGCCAACGTCACAGCAGAAATGGAGTTTCTGGAGGGAAGGAGAAGGAAGAAGACGGAGACAACGCCCCAGATTCTCCATTTTGTCCCCATTCACTCCAATGCTATGAACCTAAAATCACTATTTTTTCACTCTGTGACAAACTAAACTCCTATTTTTCACACTCCCGTGGCCTGCAAACCCTCTCTCAGTTTAGGAAGTTTTTCCCATGGACTGAAATCAAATCCAGTGTCTCTCTGAGCTCTGGGCTGGGGTCCCAGAGCCCCCTGCCCAGGTCCCTGACCCTCCAGGGCAACCAAAGGAATGCCCTGGACTCCTACAGATTAATTAACACTCCACGGACACGTTCGCTGAGACAAACCCAACGCTCCGCTGGGAGAGGGAAGGGAAAATGCTACCAAGGTGAAACGCTGAGAGTATTTTAGTTAAGACAAGCTCACGCTGAACCACCATGAACTTTAATCCGCAAACTCTGGCACTGGGCTCCATCACACGAAGCCAGTGCTGCTATAAATACCAGTTCCAGCGGCGTGCTCTGCGTGGAGCAGCCCGAATGCTGCAAGCAGGATTTTTATAGCACCGCTGAGAAAGTGATTCTGAGAGGTTTCTGAGCAGTAGTGGCAGTAAGTCTTCCCCGCCTGCAGTCTTGCAGCTGTGTATATGAGAGAGTGTACTTTTAACCAACCATAAATGCTTTCAAATACAGCAAAAACCCCATCCAGGGCTCCTGACAAAGATGTGCATACAGTTTATATCTGAACATGCCACTGAAAATTAGTTACTCCGCCCCACAGAAGATTTAAAAAATGGTTTCCTCGTAACTCCTAATAATTGTTAGAACAGGCGCAGCAGTGTAGCACAGCCTTTGAAGCAGCATGATAAACATCTTGAAAATAAAGTAGGTTTTATGTTGGATTGTGGGCTGCTTCTCTTGACTTTGCTCCCCTGGGCTAAACACGAAGTTCACTATTGCACAAGATGCCTCCGCTGCAGATTAATAAAGCTCATTCATAAGAATCAAAGGTGTCTTTGTTATCTCTACCAGAGATCAAAAGTTTACGAGAACGGGGTCAGAACACGAAATCTCTCCTGATATCTCTGCTCCTTGATTTTTAAACTCAATTCTCTACCTTTATTCCCCGAGAAGCAGCACAGCCTGTACCCTGGGTGGGGCTGACACAGCGCGGAAATGCACTGTGACACAACCCAGATTTCCATCAGCCCTCCAACCCCCCAAACACCTCCGTCCCTCTGCAGGAGAGGATGCCACGGGCTCCTGGACCCCCTCTGCAAGGATGGGACCAGATGAGAATCACTCTGATCACACACACTCAGCCGGCCCACAGCTGTCTCGTTTGCTCCTTTGCTAACGATGCAGATGCAGCAGAAAGCAGGAAAGGGGAAAAGCCGAGAGCAGAAGGAGCAGAAAGCCTTCGCTCGCTGCCAAGGAAGTGGCCCAGCCTCTCCCGGGTACATTTTCCACGGTTAGGGCAGAGCTGCACACAGGAGCTCGATGATGGAAATGGCATCCCTGAACGCCCTGGGAACATCTCTTTAAACTGCTGTTTTTCCAGCCCAGCAGATGCGGCTGCTCCCGCTCTCCTTGCAGGGCATTAACCCCACAATAAAACACCCCGGGCAGCGCCCTCCCTCCACTCCCAGCAGCCCACACAGGCCCTGAGCAGAACACCTGATCTGAGGTAAATGAGGTTTGATACCCTCCCACCGCCTCTGCCAGCTGGTTACAGATTAAACAGCTCCTTCGGGCAGCACGCGGATCTCGGGGAAGGGCGATAAAACCTGCGGTGCCAGCCGTGCAAACGCCACCCAAGGATCCTCCCGTCCCCAAACCGGCTGGGGGGGACACAGAACTGCGGGGCCACTTCTGGGCTGGACGTGCGTGCACAGCCTCTCTCAGCTTCCTTCTTCGTGACGGATCAGAAACTGATAGCAGCCCTTTGAGCGCTGCACTTCTTAGCAACCAATCACCATTCCCTCCCCGCATCCTGCTCATCCTGGTCTCCCCAGCAAAGCACGGGGGCACTGAGTATTCCATGCCCTGCCTGCTCAACCCAGTTATCTCAATCTCAATCTCAATCTCAATCTCAATCATAACAAAATAAATGTGGCAAAACCAGCACGGTGAGAAAGGGCAGTGGAAAGGGAGCACCTGCTTTTACATCTTCACGCAATCCTTTCTTTACGTTCTCTTGTGTTATTCCTTTTACTATGCCCAAATAGCTTTGACTTTGGTTGGTGTTTTTCCCCGTTTGTTTTTCATTCCGCATCGCAAATGTACTGTTAGGGTATTTCCCGCGAGTCGGTGAGTTTGCTAAGAAACTCGTCTCTTTACACACAGGTAAATTTATCACAGCTTCTAAAAGCATTCTGGAAGCCGTGCACGAAAGTAAACTGGGCTGAAAAAGCTGTGAATGAACACAGATGAAACTGTGAGCAAAACACAACATATGAGAAGATGACCACCTGTACGGAAGATAAGACACCGGTAAAATTCCTCAGGATCAGTCTGGGATTACTAACCTGCCACCAGTGAACGTTTCTCTAACGCTTATCGCGTATTTCCGTGCACAAATCTACTGCCATTTCCAGGTATATACACACACACAAATATGTGCACACATAAATCCTAAAAATACCTGCTGAAGCAAAAAAAATTGAGAGGCACCGTCAGTGCAGGAGGAGTTTTTGGGATTTTGAGAAGGGACTTCCCCGTGGAAAGGAACTGGAAGGGGCTGGTGTCCAAGGAAGGGGCTGGACGTGGCACTGAGCGTTCTGGGCCGGTGACACAGTGGGGATCGGGTGACAGGTTGGACTCGGTCTGGGAGGGCTTTTCCAACCCCAAGGATTCTGGGATTCTGCGACAACCTAACAGTCTTGAGGAATAGAGTCGCAGGAAAGGGGGTAATGGAGTATCACACATTCTTCACAAGAAGGATTGCTGCCACAACCGAAATCACCGACCGAAGCGCAGGACGTGTCACCGGTCGCGCAGAGTCACAGATTTTCTGCAAGCCACAGAAAGCAAACGTACAGATAACATTACAGGTCATGCATTTCCAGTGGAGAGAAGGACACCCTGATGGCACTCCACGTGCAGAACAGGTATCACCAGAGTCAGGGATCTTGCCCTCATGCATCGTCTGTTCTGTGCTGCAAGGACAAACTCTGGCCCGCCTGAAGCACTGCACGCTATCAGTAACAGTTTAATTGCCAGCACTAAAAACCAGTGAGATTGTCCTAACAGGTGTCCTAAGCATCCAGCAAGCTTAAAACGCTGCCTGGGCACAGCAGGGACCTCCAGCAGAACAGAGCGTCCTGCAGACAATTATCTGCAACGTGAATCCCTGTCAGGGAGCAGGAATCACACGTCCCAGAGGGCTGGGAGCCGATGAGGACGCCAGCAGCAGTTACAGCAGCAGGCTCTGCGATTGTTGGGCTGCAGCACTGAGGGCACGGCCGGGAGAGCTCGGCGCCCGTTCCAGCCACCCCGACGAGGAACGCCTGAAACCTGGCACAGAAACCCCAAAACAGCTGGTTTGGTGCAGGTCTGGCGTCCACCTGCAGGAGACGGGCAACGGTGGGCATGAAAAGAAAGAAAAAAAACAAACAACCTTACAAGATAAAAACCTCTGCTCCAGTGGCAAAGAGCAAAGGTGAGGGCTGGTTCCTGCCCCTGATGCTGTCCCTGTGCAGCTCTTGTTTTAGGGACACGTGCTTCAGTGGAGGCCAAATGCTCTGCACAGTTGATAGAGGATATAAAAATTAAATGTGATCAAGCAAAATATGATAATCTCAACAAGCTGAGATAGCAGGAGATAGCACCCTTTATCTCTTTCTGCACGTAGATAATATATATCTATATCTACACACATGTGAGAGCACAAGAGGTAAAGTGCTCAGTGCGTTTAATGAATCATTTATGTCTCTGCTGAGTATCCAAAATGCATTTCCATACAGATACTGCATCCAGCGGTATCACTCAGTGAGCTCACTGGTCCATTCCAACAGCAGGAAGGACAGGCTGAGACAGCAGAGACAAACTAATGCAGAAAGGGGCTCTCTCTCACAAGTGTAGCTTCTTGGAGGCATTAAAAAATTTAAAAAAGCAATTGCCATTAACCAGAAACTCCCTACTCCCTTCTACTCCTCAATGTCCCAGGGTGACTTTATGATGCTTGTATCCCCAATCCTCTGCTCTGTTTGTGCTGTGTATTGGGTCCTGTGCCTTTAGCACTGGTTCTAAGAGCAAGGAGAAGCACAGAGTTTGTTTTGAGAAAACTGCCTGACTTTTCTACATTCTTCTGCGGATGGTGTGTTCAGCGGAGGCTTGGAGACACTGCAGGACAGAGATTTTTCTTTTTTTTTTTTTTTTTTTTTTTGCTTTTATTTAGTTTCAGCTAGCTAAAGCAAAGAAGTTCCCTAAACTGTTTTTTTTTTTTTTTTCCTTTTTCTTAAAACTGTTTAAACCTGCTCTAAACTAAAAACCCAAGAAAACACTAAAAGCTGCACCTGCAGCCCACCAAAGCCTAGACCTCAGCATTTTCCAGCAGCACCAAAAAAAACTAAAACTAATAAAAAACTAAAAAAGAGCCAAGCTACACCCACAGCAAAAACTTTCTCAATCTGCCATCTCACTTCAAAAAAAAAAAAGTTTTATTGTTTCATATTATTCATTTGTTATACTTGTATGCACTTCATTTATTTAATAAAATAGTTTTTTCCGCTTTTCTCCAAAAAAGTTTTTTTTTCAAACTAACTAAAAAAAAAAGCCACAAGTTTGCTTCCCAAAAAATCCTATACAAGAGTTTTCCCCCAAATTTGTCTCCAAACCAAAACACTCAAGAGAAAAAAAAAAAAAAAAAAAAAATGCATAGTGCTCAGTCCAGCAGAGAATCGCGGGGTTAAAAACAACAAAAAAGGAAGGATATTATCGCTAGAAAAACAGTAAGAAATGACCTATTGTTCTCATTTCTGAACGCTGTTGCATAATCAGCATTCGGAAAAGCTTACAGAGGTTGAAGTAATTTCCAGTGGCATGTCAAAGTCTTTAGAGCTCAGAAAGTCTCGAGATCATTCGATCCTGACAAATCGCACCAACTTACTCCCTCCTCCTTCCCTGACACAGCAACCTCAGTCTCAGTTTTGTAGTCAGCCAGTCCCCACCTTCCACAGCTCTCTCCCCCTCTCTTTAGGCAGACGGATTCGTGCAGGTCTGAGGCATCGTGCACTCTGCTGTGCAGGGGGGAAAGGGAAAAGATCCCTGCGCCATTGCTCAGGAAATGCCCTGTCTGAGACAGGAACGTCTGCCACCTTTCTTGACCGCTTCAGACATCTTGGATCAGCCACCAAGGGCCCTCATCTGGTTTCTCACCCGTTTTCATTTTCACGTTAATGGCTTCAAGACTCCTGTAGGCCGCTATATCTCCAGCAGATAAAAAAGAGGCTGAGGATGGGCTTGCAGAAACGGGACCAGTTCCGTGGACGGAACAAAATGCTACTTTCTTATAAGTCCGCTTCAATGCATGCAATTAACACGATATCTCCACCTCCCAGTCAGCTCCCATCAAGGTTTATTTTTAGATGCTCTTTCAGACTCTGCACAGGGAGTCCCAACCCTCAGACTTCCTGGAAAGGGTCAGTGTTGACTGCCCTGGAAGGTCAGAGACCTGGACAGCGGGGTCTGGGACCTGGGCAGAGGGGTCTGGGACCTGGACAGAGGGGTCTGGGGCCTGGACAGAGGGGTCTGGGGCCCTGGCACAGAGCCCAAAAGGACACTGGCTTTGATCCCAGTCCATGGGAAAGGCTTCCTGCACTGCGGGAGGGATTGCAGGCCACAGGAGTGTGAAAGAGAGGAGTTCAGCTCATCACAGGGTGAAAAACAGTGGGTTTGGGTTTTTCTATGGAAGTGGATGGGAGCAAGATGGAGGATTTGGGGTGTTCACTCCTGCTGCTTCTTTCTTCTTCCCTCGCTCCATTTTCTGCAGTGACGGTGGCACAAAGTAATTTAAGGGGATTGGGTCAAAGTAGGGATGAGCTGTTCAGTGTAAGTGATAGGTATTGGCAAATAACGATAAATAAAGAACAGGTAACAATTAGTATAAAAGACAGAGACAGCCCAGGGCGGGAGGAGTCACCAGATGTCCAAGCAGCTGCACAGATCTCAGCTGGACACAGAAAGAATTGTAAGATAAGAAACAATAAACAAAGCGCGCAACCTCGAAAATCAGAACCTGAAGACTCTGTCTCTTTGTTGTGTCTGGCTCAGGGCTTTGCAGAAGGCAAAAAGACTCCAAAACCACCTGAATCTCAGGAGAGAAACCGAGAGGCTGGGGCTAGGACAGAGCGGCTAACGCTTTCTGTGATTAGCGAGCTGCAGCTCAGAATTCTCTTCCGCCAGCTCTGCAGCCCGTCAGCCCCTGTCCCTGCTCAAGCCCTCCTTGGGCTCAGCCAGCCCCACGAGAAGCCAGTGCTGAGGCAGCGCCAGCAGTGTTCCCCGTGCCGGGGCTGTGAGGAGGAGCGCAGGCCGGCAGCGGCAGCGGGTGACACCGGGAGCCCTCGTCCTGCGGGAACTGCTCCCTGCCTCGGCCACCCCGCTCCGGCTGTGCCCCAGGGCCGCAGGACAAGGTCCACTGGACTGCGAGCAGGTGCAGATAAGGGAAAGGAGACGGCACCCACCTTGTTGGTGCGCGGGTTCAGCATCAGCGGCTTGCCCTTCTCCTTGGTGTGCAGGCTGTGCTTCGCCTTCGCGCAGGGCACCGCAGCCGTGCGCAGTCGTGACAGCATCCTCCCTTCCTCTGGAGCACCTGGGAAGGCAAAGGGAACGCTCAGAACACCTCGCGGAGCCGGCAGAACCCACAGCCGAGCCCGCGGGCCGGCCGCCGCCACGCAAGAGCACGCGCGGCATGAGGCTCCTTTCAATGCCGCAACGCCGTGCAACGAGGAGAAAGAAGGAAGGGTTCGGAATGCCGGGAGCGCGAGGGAACACGCAGACATCCTGACGGGAGCCGGCACGAGCTGTGGGCAGCCAGCCCTCCCTCGGTGCTGCCTTATGCCATCACGGCAGAGCAGAAATGCCGGCGGCAATTTTCAGTGACCCACGGAGCTGGCACTGGCACACATTCCAGCCACGACAGGACAGTCTGGGCAGGTGTAGCCACAGAATCCTCACCGAGATCCTCTGCAGCTTTCCAGCAATGAAATCCCCTGGCCTGGGCGACACGGGAGAGAAACTGTGTCTGTCAGCGTACTGAAACTGTGCTGCAACAAAACGTGGGATGGCCAAAAATGCCACTGAACCCTGGATCCCAGGCTTAGGTGTTTACTAGTTGTGCTGGCTTGAAAGCAAAACCAGTGAGAGACTCCATGTTAGAAAAACGATTTAATAGGAGAGAAAAAAAGGGGTAAAATAAAACAAAAAAAAGCAATAGTACAGAAGATCACTGACGGAGTCAGAATACAACCTGAAACCGTGGTGGTAGCAGTGCAGATGAAGTGGTCTTGTTGAAGCAGTGTTCCAGCAGAAAGATCTGGGAGCTCTTGTCCTCTGGGAATCCAGTGGGTAAGGCTGCCTGTGCTGTCCCAAATGCCAGATTATATCCAGGTGGGAATACCTGGCTCCTCCCCTTCAGCAGAGCATCTCACAATGGGCTGATACCATTCTGTGAGTTTGCAATGGGGCTTCGATTGCCCATTAAACAGAGAGAGCTCCTGGAGGGAGTCACCTGTGAGTCTCATAGCAATTACCTATGAGAGAAACACTGCCCAACCTGGTTCCAACAGCTCATGTAGATGGTGATATAACAGGTACTCTGGGCACATCCTACATTGTAACCTACGACGCTATTCCAACTTCAAAACCAGAAAGGTTACTCTCAGTGAGAATACATCCTTTTAATTAAAGGATGTCTCCCTAAAAGAAGTCAAAAATTGTTAGCGTAACTCAAGCTCCAATCCTAACAGGCAACTCTTGAACTCGTTGTACTCCACTATCAGCTGCAGGCTCTTCGGAGAAGAAAATTACCATTTGTCATGTGCTTGTATAAAGCAGGAGCAGCAGGGGACAGGCAGTGGACTCATCTCCCGAAGGTGATTTCGCCGTGGCCTGTGTGGTGACACGGAGGGGACACGCCGGCGAGGACAGCCGGGCACCGGGAGAGGGGACCCACCACCTCCCCAGCCCAGACAGGCTGGGACAGTGAAGCAGGGCACCGAGGCATTTCTAAGGAAGGAAATGATGCATGGCTCAGGTTTTTCATTTCTTCCAGATGGGAGGCAAAATTGAATTAAGGAGCTAAACTTCATTACCTTAAATATTGCCTGAATACTTTAGAAGACCTTTCTGTAATCAAATTTGCACATAATCAGCTTTTAGGATGGCAGACCGGTCTTACAAGTTACAGACTGAGGATTCTCTCGAAAATCTTTCCAAGCATTAAAAAAATATGCAAACATTTAATACTTTTCATCATTGGTTAAGCCCGAGTTTCCCTTCCACCCACCACAAACCGTAGAGGGAAGCTGCTCTGCATTCAGAAGCATCCCCTTCTCTCAACTTTTACTCGTTTGTTTAGGACTACGAATGACAAAAGTTCCATGCTAAACCCCTGTGATTATTTGTTTTGGGGTAAAGAGCATAAATTTGGTGTGTGGCGTGGGATGGGAGGCATGGAAGCTTCACCAGCATGAACACAAATGTTGCCTCTAACCTGCTCGCTCCTCCCCAAACCTGTTGGTGGTGGAGCGAGCTGGCCTGCCAGCACTCAGGAAATCCAGGATCAGACCAGGGAAATTAATCCTCTGCTGCAGAACACATAACTCTTGTGCTGCCTTTAGGATCACCGAGTTCAGTTTTAACTGTTGTTGGTTCTGATTGCCCATTTGCCATTGCCACAGGGCTGCAGGTCCATCTCCCTGTGCAGGGGAGGCTAAAAATGGTCCGTGGCTCCAGTGCCACGGCAAACCCCATCCCACGGTCCCATCAGCCTGGTGCCACAGCAGCTTCAAACTGCCACCAGCTAACACCTTGAACAAGGAATTCAGAAGTAGGACAAACCACCACCCCTCACCTTTCTCTAATTAAATTTAAATTACGATGCTGCAGTTAACGAGAATTTAAGAACCAAGCAGGACTGTGGCCCAGATTCACCCTAACTTGATCAATAAACTCTAATCAAGGAGGCAGAGGGGAGAAGACTTTTCAGAGAGAGGTGTGACACAAATCTTGCTCTCTTCTCTGGAGTGCGACAGAGGAGACTTGCTCCTCTCTCAGGTGCCACACCAGCACCTAAAATAATTCTCTTGATGGAGGTATCTCAGATTCATAAAGGGGGAGAATCGGGTTTCATTTTCCACTGAGCCCTCTGTTAAGATCCAAGAGACATGATCCCAGTTAATTTATATCCAGCGCAAGACCTGACTGGTCGCTCAGCCCTGAGCTCTTCCTCCCTTGCTCTTCTAATTGTTCCCTGTTTCTGCCTCCTCTCCCATCCTGCACATCTCTGCCAACTCCTTTTGTCACAGACTTCTGAGCGTGGTTTTAGCAAGGGCTTGCCTCCAAAACCCAGCTTAACTTGACCCACCCTGACCCCAGGAAGCAGGAAATGCTTCCCCGTGCCCGTCCGTACCGCTCTGCAGCAGCTCTGCCTGCATGGCCACGGCCCTCCGTCACCCACCCCAGCTGTGCTGGCCACCAGCCCTGTCCCCTGGGCAAGGACAAAGGGACACGAAGCCTCACGTTTGCCAGGGAGCGCTTGTTTGTGGGGAGCTGCAAGAACAGGTCTGGGGGAAAGGTCCCCAAAACCGACAGCCGGTTTGAAGGGGACAAAAGGGCTGGATCGTGCTCCCGTCTGGGGAGGCCTTAAAGTGGTTTGTGACGGTTTTGTAGGAGACAGGCCACGCTTGGGAGGGTGGCAGTCTAACCACAAAAAAAGGAGAGAGAATTTTGGCAGGAGAGGCAGACAGAGAACCCCAAAGTGGTCTGGGTGGAAGAGATCTCAAAGCTCATCCAGTGCCACCTCCTGCCACAAGCAGGGACACCTTCCACAATCCCAGGCTGCTCCAAGCCCTGTCCAGCCTGGCCTTGGGCACTGCCAGGGATCCAGGGGCAGCCACAGCTGCTCTGGGCACCCTGTGCCAGGGCCTCAGCACCCTCCCAGCCAGCAATTCCTGCCCAAGATCCCAGCTGTGCCTGCCCTCTGGCACTGGGAGCCATTCCCTGGCTGCTGTCCCTGGGTGCCTTGTCCCCAGTCCCTGTGCAGCTCTCCTGGAGCCCCTTCAGGCCCTGGCAGGGGCTCGCAGCTCTGCCTGGAGCCTTCTCTTGTGCAGCTGAGCAGCCCCAGCTGTGCCAGGCTGGCTCCAGAGCAGAGGGGCTCCAGCCCTGGCAGCATCTCCGTGGGGAAGGGAGGTGAACTGAGGGAAAGAGCAGCACTAGCCACGATGTGAAACCACACAAAGAGGACTGAGGCTGCACCATGTTCCGTGAGGAGGAACTATCAAGAAAGGAGCAGAATTGAATAAAAATAAATTCCTGCCCAAACATGTGTCAGCAGAACCAGGATCTCTGTTCTCCCTTCGGTGCCTGACAGTGGTGAGAACTAAACAAGGCTGGGGTGGCACCTCCAGACTGAGTCCAGCACAGCTGGTAGTTTTTGCCTTGCTGTGCCGCAATTTAAGGGGATTAAACCCTTCAGCACACGTGAGGAAAGCTCCCTGCTGTGCCTTATCAGGAGGCATCTGGCCAGGTCAAACCGATCACCGATATACACAAGTGCCCTTATCTGGGAGCAAATGTTCTGCTGCTCCAATTATGGATTTGTCAAATGGCAAAAGCTGCTCTGAAGGGAAAGGTTCATCACGCTCTTAGAAGGCAGAATTAGGTTGGTCAGAGAGTCGGGAAGCTCAGTCAATTAAAGCAAGGCCAGCTGCAGTTACTGCCCAGGCTGCCTGACCTGTGGATCTCCGCTCAGTGCCAAGGAGCGTCTGTCAGTGCTCACAAACCGGTGCTGCATGACTCTGCAGCCTGCCTTCACTTTGAAGGGTGGGGAAGCAGAATTGCATTTCAAACGCTCCTGAAACTCTGTGTCAGTGATTTGTTCCAGCCTTTCTTTCATGCACAGGAAGTGACCTGTGTGGAGCTTTTTTTTTTCACTGACCAGCTGAAGTCATTAATTCAAGGCCGTAAGGCCGTGCAGAATTTCCAATCTTTTAGGCCTCAACCATTTCTAATCCAGCAGAGATCTTCTCCCATGTCCCCAGAGCAATCCCTCCAGCCAGCCTGCAGCACCTCAGGTCTGCTGTGGATGCACCACGCACTCCATTCTCTTTTTCTTTTCCCCAGTAATAACCAGCCCAGCCTGGCCCACCCAAGCATGACACAAACCAGGCACACTCTAGCTGGCTTCATCACCTCGGCAGTGATAAAGCAGTCCAAAATTATTACATTAGGCAAGCACTGGCTTACAAGTGTGTCTCCCCACGAGAGTTCCACCTAAAGAAATTGGCTCTCCCTGCACCCAGCACCCTCCAGCAGGCCAGGGAGTCGCTTTCATTCCAGAAGAGGAGCATCCCGGGAGGAAGGAGCCAAGGATGGGGACGTGGTTCTGCACAGCAGCTCAGCACCTCTGGCTCCCTGGGCTGATCAGATGCTACCGCTGAGGAAAGTCAGCAGGGAACAGCGGCAACGCTATTTCAGGTTCCCTCCCCCAAAGTCCCGGGCCACCACTTTAAAGGACATTCCTAAGGCACCTTGAGATCTGCAGATTAAAAGGAACAGTCACAGGGAGAAATTACTAATTAGGTGTTTGGCCGAGGCAGGCAGGTTATTTTGGAAGCAGATCTTTAGCATATCTGAATTACTTTTCTTCCCTTTTGTTCTGAGACAAGCAGTTCAACGGAGAGGAAAGTTAGATGTGGAGCACTTAAGCAGAGGAAGTTCCCCACTTGAGGCTGGAAACATTCACTAAACAAAACACACTCGGGTGAACTCAGATGAGAATGATTTCAGAACACCTTCCTAAAAAGAGTTTTTGTCAATTTCTGTAATCTGCAGAGTTATCAGACTTCCTGCAGCACGAGGAGAAAGTAGGGCTGGAACGGTTCAGTGTTGGGAGTCTTGGCTGGCAGCAGTCTTACCAGACAACATCAGAGATCTGTACTTTTACACACTCACGAACCTGACCTAAATATTCTGATTCTCAAGCATCAGGAAGTCCACTGTATTTTACTGTGGAAACTGCAGCAGCAGTATTTTTGGCCAAGTCTGACCAGATGTATTGACATGCTTGATTTATTTTCATTTGTGTAACGAGGAGGGCTACTGCTGGTAAAGGTGAGGGCGAAGACCTTATCCTAAGGCCTCTCAGAAATACTCCAGGAATAAACAGAAAGGTACTCATGCTGTCCTCGGGAGAACTGGCACACCCCTGTGACGGAGCCGTTCAGCTCGAAACACAGGTGTTTTTTGGGTATGGGCTGAGAGGCGGACAAGGACGTTCCCAACAGCTGCTGCACTTACAAACGGGAATTCCCAAAAGCAGCCCACCACCGAGCACAGAGAAACACGGTAGCTGGGCCAGGTGAAGCACAAGCCTGCCAACCTCCTAGAGACCTCCAGGGCTTTAAAGAGAAACACCCCAGGTAAATTACAGAAGAACCTGGGAAGCCATCCACGCACCACGAGCTACCAGCGCTGCCTCTGCTGCAGTGGAGGTGCTGGCACCCCTCGTGAAGAGGAACACTCAGTCAGTACTCACTCCAGCACGGCGTGCCACCACGCACTTTGACAGCTTCTGTCTCAGGCTGCAGGAGGAAAAGCTCCAAATCTTGCCTGCGCTCAAGCTGCTGACTCACAAGCCACCGCGCAGGATTATCAGAACTTTCCTCCTGCGACCGTAACACGCAGCTTGTTTTAAAACACAGGCCCAGGTTAAATTTCTACCGATCTTATCGTGTCTAATAAGGCATTAGACACTGCTGGCTGCACACACACGGGCCACTTGCAGAGCTGCACCTTCCGCCCAGCTCCTTCTTTTGCCCACATGTAAACTGCAGGCAAGCAGAAAACCTCCCTTTGACGCTCACTACTTTTCGGAATTACCAGCACCAAGACACCGAATAATCGACATTTGATGGTGGGTTTGATGCTGCTTGGCTGCAAGCCTGTCCTTTCTCACCAGCCCTTTACCAACACGCCCTAAGTTTGTCTGTTTTCCTACTAACGATGAGATCCTTGCCACGACACACACCCCCGGGTTGCCCAGACACCGCCATTTAGTGTTTTTCAGCGGAGCGTGTCAGCCACGGCCACTTCTCGGAAGGAGCAGCCGGGAGGCCAAAGCGCCAAGCTGAACTCTACAGGGCCGGGCGGCGCTTCCTGCTCCCTCCAAAGGCCGCGGCAGCTGCTCCGCTCCTTCCCAACTTTCACTCTCCACGGCCACGGAAGTTCAGGGCGGGTCGGGCCCGGCGCAGGGAGCCCGCGGGAGCGGCCGGGCGCTCGGGCGGCTCCCGCAGGGCCGGCAGCTCCCTGTGTCCCCGTTCTGACAGGGGTAAACCAGGCTCGGGGCGCGGCCCGGGCGCTTTCCCCCGGCTGCTCGCAGGCACCTGCCGCAGGGCCCAGGGCTGCCCCCGCCGCAGGCCCGGCCTCGGGGCCCCGCAGCACCGTGCTGCTGCTTCGGCACTACCGCCCGCGGGGCCGGAGCGGGGACACGGAGCACCCCGGGCGGGCTCCATCCCCTCCCCGCGCCCCGGCGGCCTCCAGCGCCTCAGGACGCCCCGGAGACACGGGTTTATAAAGAGAAAGAGAGAGAGAGAGGGAGAGGCCTGTGGTGCGCCGCCGCAGATGTATAATTGTTACCAGAACGGGATCTACCTCTTCCTAAGGCTGCTGACCGCCGAGCGATGCCGGCCGAGGACCTGTTCCTACTGAGCGAGATCAGCGCTCGCCCGCCGGCGCTGCGGAACCCGCCACTGAATGGAGCCAACATCGAGGCGCCGGGCACAGACACGGCGAGAGGCGAGCGGCGGCTGCTGAATGACAACTCGCGCAGCCAATAGAAGGGGAGGGGCCTCGCAGATGACGCGGCGCTCGGCCAATGAGTGCGTTATCCCGCCCCCGCAGGGGGGAAAGCGGGACAGGCGCGGTGGGGTCTGTCGTAGGTTAATAAGGGGGTGGCGCGACAGCCAATCAGCGCGGAGGGGCGGGGCTGGGGAGTGGGGCGTGGGGACGGGGTCGTGAGGGGACGGGTATGGGAACGGAGAGTGTGAGGGAATGGGAGACGTGAGGGGATGGGGAATGGGAACGGAGAGTGTGAGGGAATGGGAGACGTGAGGGGATGGGGAATGGGAACGGAGAGTGTGAGGGAATGGGAGTGTGAGGGGATGGGGAATGGGAACGGAGAGTGTGAGGTGATGGGAGTGTGAGGGGATGGGGAATGGGA
>JANEHK010000221.1:0-16674 GCA_025960845.1 Tachycineta bicolor | reverse complement strand
CCCAAACTGGACCCAGCACTCAATGTCCTTCCTAAACTGAGGGGACACAGCACTCAGTGTCCTTCCTAAACTGAGGGGACAGAGCTGGACACAGCACTCAATGTCCATCCAAACTGGACCCAGCACTCAATGTCCTTCCTAAACTGAAGGGACAGAGCTGGACACAGCACTCAATGTCCAACCCAAACTGGACACAGCACTCAATGTCCATCCCAAACTGGACACAGCACTCAATGTCCATCCTAAACTGGACACAGCTCTCAATGTCCATCCCAGAGCTGGACCCAGCACTCAATGTCCTTCCTAAACTGGACACAGCACTCAATGTCCATCCCAAACTGGACCCAGCACTCAATGTCCTTCCTAAACTGAGGGGACAGAGCTGGACACAGCACTCAATGTCCATCCTAAACTGAGGGGACAGAGCTGGACATCCAGCTCCTCTAAAACCGTGGGCTACTTTCTCAGGGATGGAATAACTCCAGTTACTGGGTTACCTCAACCACCTCCAGCAGGCTGGAAAAGCAGCGGGCTTGTATGAGGACAGCTTGGATTCTCTGCGCATTTCATGTGTGGTCTGCTGGCCTCTTGGCGATTTTATCCCTAGAACACTGCAGAGAATTTCTCCTCACAGAGGAATTCTCATCTCCTTGGGTGAAGGAGGGTGACAGGATGTGGCTGAGCTTTGTGATGAGAAGGAAAGATGGAACCATGAGGATGGAAACAAACCTTCCCAGCCTGGAGTCCTGATCCAGGGGCTCTCCAGGTGTCCAGCACATGTAACACTGTGTTTATGTGTGCACACACACACACACACACACAGAGAGGTAAGTTCTGCCGTGCCTGACCGAGTCCAGGCCAAGCACACCAAAAGTCTCCTTTCACCTTTCCCCTCCTCAGCTGTGGAGCATTTTAGGGAAGGACTTACCTGCATGACTGGTGGCTTCCTGGCATCCAGCTGCTCGTGGACTTGCAGAACACGGGAAGGATGCTTTGGGCTGGAAGTATGTTCTTCTCTCAGTGCATGCCAGTGCTCACTGGGGAAAAAGTCACCGCCTCTGGGCCCCGGCGTGGGGAGCCGCTGGGAGCTGCAGCGCCGACGGCGTGTGATGGGAGAGTCCTCACCGAGCAGCCCGAGCAGCGGCCAGCAGGGCTTCAGGACAGACAGCACACGTATTTCAAAGTATTTCATCATCAAACTGCTGTCCTGCCACCCATCTCACCCAATCCGTGTGACACTAGCCCACGCTGTCGCGGAGACGTGCGGGCACCCGCTCCATGCCCAGCCCTGCTCACACCAGAGGGTTGCTGATGCTGGGGTCGAACCTCCCCTCACCACGGGACCTGGCCAGGTTCAGGCTGTTCCACGGACCCCCACTTCCCTCCTGAAATGCCTGGTGGAATAGCAGAAAGGTCCCAGGAGTTTGTGGACACTAACGCTTCGTGCAACGTTGACGTACACGGGAAATTAACTCTGTTTTTCAGAACAGCCTGTGCCTATCAAGGATGTCCTTGGGTGTATTCTCTCCAGAGCTTCATTAAAAAAAAAAAAAAAATCATACGAAATTCCTAAAACACCTAATTTTCACTGCAACATCAATGAGAGCATCCACCCAGAGATCCTTTTGTCACATGAAATTCCACCACAACCCAAGACCAGGCAGAGCAAAGACCTGTTTGAGTCCAGGGCATTCCTTTGGTCACCCTGGAAGGTCAGAGACCTGGGCAGAGGGGTCTGGGACCTGGCCCAGAGCCCAAAAGGACACTGGCTTTGATCCCAGTCCATGGGAAAGGCTTCCTGCACTGCGGGAGGGATTGCAGGCCACAAGAGTGTGAAAGAGAGGAGTTCAGCTCATCACAGGGTGAAAAACAGTGGGTTTGGGTTTTTCTATGGAGGTGGATGGGAGCAAGATGGAGGATTTGGGGTGTTCACTCCTGCTGCTTCTTTCTTCTTCCCGCGCTCCATTTTCTGCAGTGACGGTGGCACAAAGTAATTTAAGGGGATTGGGTCAAAGTAGGGATGAGCTGTTCAGTGTAAGTGATAGGTATTGGCAAATAAAGATAAATAAAGAACAGGTAACAATTAGTATAAAAGACAGAGACAGCCCAGGGCGGGAGGAGTCACCAGATGTCCGAGCAGCTGCCCAGATCTCAGCTGGGCACAGAAAGAATTGTAAGATAAGAAAAAATAAACAAAGCGTGCAACCTCGAAAATCAGAACCTGAAGACTTCGTCTCTTTGTTGCAATTGCCTCAGGGCTTTGCAGAAGGCAGAAAGACTCCAAAACCACCTGAAGCTCAGGAAGCAAAACCTGAGAAAGACCCTGTGTGAAAAGGTTGTATTTTCCAAGATGGAACCTTGTTATTTTAATAAACAAAAGCCTACTCTGAATTTAGCAATATGACTGCTATAAACCATCTTCTCCAGTGCCCAGATGGCAAATTTAAAATACCGGGGTGAGCACGGCTTCAGAGAGTGAAGACGCACTTTGAGAGGACTCCATCCACCCCAACACTCTACTGCCTCAAAATCAAACTCTGCCTTTCAAAACGTCAAAGGCAACAACTCACAAGCAAACACCATATGGTGCATCTGTTCTCTTCAGTTCCTCTCAGAACCAGCCGAAAGAGAAAGAACATTTCAGGGCTGAAATGCCTGCATGCCGCGCTGTACAGTGTTCTCACTGCAAGCCCTCAAAAACTGCACACGGCGAGGTGAAAGTGCTCAAAGGGGCAGAATCGATCATTCGCAGTCCAGGCTCCAAAATTCACTGTGTTGTGGTTTTACTCTGGGACCTGGGTGGCTCTTGCACAAGGAAAGCTCCCCAGGATGTCCCCCTTTTTTTAAAAGGCAGCTGAAGTCGGCATTTTTGTTCCTGTGCTGGTAAAGCTCTGAAGGTCTGGTTAGCGCAGCTCCGCCATGGTGTAACAGCTGCTGAGCCCCGGCACGACTGAAGATAAACTGCAGCAAAAATAGGCATTTGTGACTGAGGATGAACAATCCCCGGGGCACCAACAGAACCGTCAGAGGCATCTTTCTGACATTTAAAGGGGTTTTCAAATCGTCTTCCTGATGGATTCCCAGGCTCCAGCCTGTGGGCAGCAGTGGAAGGGCAGATCCTCGCAAGGAGGAGCAGCTCCCGCGGTTCCAGGGAGGGATTTCTCTGCTCCCCTTGTTGTTCTTTAAATAAAACCCGGAACAGCTGGGGCCCACATCTCTGAATCCAGGGTGCTCAGCCACACCAGGGACACGTGGCCTCGGGGCCTATCAAAAAGTGTCACCAGCAACACCAGCGCTCTTTCAGTTTGCCTTCTGCAAACCCACTGAAACACCCTGGTGGGCGATCCCGCACTGGAACGGTTCTTCAAACTGGGTGGAATGCAGGTGGTGACAAAGCCTTAGTTCCCTCCCCGCCCCCCTGAGCGCTCGGACAGCCTGGACCTGGCCAAAACAAAGCTGGGCACAGAGCAGCCCAAGGCCAGGTAACCCCAAGTAATGCAAATATTCAGGTGACGCAGGTCTTCGTGTTCGCTCCTAAAGGTCTTCTCCAACCTGAATGAATTCCGTGACCTGCAGAAGAAACCTAGACACCACTACTGCAGTAAACACAATTTAAAAAAAAAAAAATATATATATATATATATATATATACACATATATATAAAATAATTTTAAAATTAAAAAAACCAATTACACACTGCCACGCAAGGAAGGCTCAGGCCTTACATTTTATTCCTGTAAATGAGAGACAGATCTGGCTTGTGATCAGCTAAGCACACTCAGGTAACAAATTAAAGCCATCCCTCTTTATCCCCTTTTCCCAGCACGTGATGCTGAGGTTATAGAACAACATTAAATAAAAGCTCACAAAGCGAGACAGAAAATGCGGAGCGGCGGCGACACGCTCCGTTTGCTTGTCATGGAGTCAATTTCACTCTTTAATCCTGGGCCCGCGAGATGATACTCAGAAGCGAAGCTGCTTCTTTCATGGCAGTAATAAATAGTCCTGCAGGCCTCTGGAGAAGAAGCAACGGCTCGTGGGAAATGGCTTCTGGTTTCGGGGGACGTGGCCACGATGCCTTGGCGAGGAGAGCGCTGTGGTTTGGCCAGGCTGAGCTCTGATGTCCAACACCGGGCAGCAGAGGGCTGTTCTGTCTGACAGAAGAGTTTCCAGAACTGCTCTCAGAGTGCTGCTCTCACCCTGCAGGTCTGAGCTCTGTGTCCAGCCCCAGGGCAGCAGAGGGCTGTTCTGTCTGACAGAAGTTTCCAGAGCTGCTCTCACAGCACTGCTCTCACCGTGCAGGTCTGAGTTCTGGTGTCCAACCCAGAGCAGCAGAGGGCTGTTCTGTCTGACAGAAGTTTCCAGAGCTGCTTTCACTCACCCTGTGACTCTGAGCTCTCTGTCCAGCCCCAGGGCAGCAGTTCTGTCTGACAGAAGTTTCCAGAGCTGCTCTCACAGCACTGCTCTCACCCTGCAGGTCTCAGTTCTCTGCCCAGCCCCAGGGCAGCAGAGGGATGTTCTGACAGAAGTTTCCAGAGCTGCTTTCACCCACCCTGTGGCTCTGAGCCCGGCCAGCCCCGGTGCCTGGCCGTGACCTGTCCCTGTCCCTGCCGGCTGCAGCGCTGGCGCTGTCCCACCAGAGCATGGACATTGTCTCCCTTGTGGAGAGCCCGCCCGCGGGACACAGCTACTCCAGCTGCCTTCTCCTCCCTTGGCATGCCCTCCCAGGAGCCCGGCACTCCCATTTCCAGCCTCTCTGGCCGAGCGGGACCGGGGCTGGCTGGGTCTGCTCCCGCCCAGGGCCGGCTGCTTCCCGGCATCGGGAATGTCCCCCGCCACCAGCCAAAGTGCTGAGCTTTAGTTGAGGTATATCAATCATCTGCAACACACCAGGAACCAAACCTCTGCTTCTTGTCCCGTTTCCCCTTTCTAAACCGCTCTTGGGGGACATCCAGACACCCGAAGCAAAGACCGGAGACAGATGGCTTTGCCTTTCCGAGGACTCTCCGTCAGCTTCGCCTTCCAGCCCCTTCCCCAGCCCTGGCCTGGGCTGGCGCCCCGTCCCATCCACGCAGCCGGCTGCCTTCACTGGCGGGCTGCAGCAGCGGCATTTCCGTCACCCTGCTGCGAGATCTTCACGGTAACAACACGTTTTTGGGCCCGTCGAGGCTTACCGCAGCTAAACCTGCACCTGGTCCCAGCGAGAACAGAAACGCTGCTGTTAGTGACCGGCCCGGGCCTCACACGAGTTTTCTTCGCATCCCAGAGCGTTGAGTGCACTGCTTGTTAAGAGGGTAGGAATAATTCACATGGGAGTAGCTAAACATGGGCCTTTGCAGCGCTAAATACAGCAGTTTGTCTTTCACCAGCCGTGCCGGGCAGCACGGCAACGGGATGGCGAGGAGAGCAGAGACCGCCTCGTAGGGCGCTATTTACAGACCTCCCATTCGGAAAGCTGCCGAGCTGGGTTAAATACGAGTACAGAACATTTCTTCCACGTACAAACTCTCGTTAGCAGGTTGTTTATTAAGGTGCTCAGAAGTGTGGATGAAAACAGAAGTCGCAGTAGATCTGTCCTCACCTATTTACACGCAGTTGCCTGCTGACACCAGCAGAAGCTGGGAGCAAAGTTACGAGTCTGAAGCCACAGGAACCGTTGTCTTCTTTGCGAGATCTTTGCCAGAAGGAAAAGAAAAAACCCAGCAGTACTTTGATTCCTTTTTCAGTAGCAGAGGTGGGCCAGCTCCCAGCTCCCAGCTCCCGGCTCCCGGCTCCCGGCTCCCGTCCAGCCCTCACCGCTGGAATTTGCTGGTCTGATGGGCAGCTGTCCTGGGCAGCACCAGGTTGTCGCACTGGAACGCATCGCATGGGCCCTCCTCAGTGCTCGGAAAGCTCGGATCCCCGTGCGTCCCCTGCGGCACCCCGTGCAACGGAAGGGAAGCCTTTGGTGTCAGAAACCACAAACCGGCAAAATGCACTTAGCAAAAATTTTGTCCTCTTGGAGAAAACAAAACAAATCCCCAATGGCCCGTGCTTTGCAGGTCAAAGTTTTTTTTCCCCCATTAACATCCTCAGAGAGTTTTTTTGTCTTTTTTTCTTTTTTCTTTTTTTTTTTTTTTGTCTGGTGGCCAAACTCTACCTGTAGTTCCATTCTCTGCTGACTGATGGCCGCCATCACTTCATTCCATACCTGTACTCACACAGGCGCCTCCGAGGGGCTCAGAGTTCGGCGTTTTGGGAACCAGGAGGGCACCTGACCCACGCCGAAAAGGTCGATTTTGTCCTCGTCAATTCAAGTTGCTGAAGGAAAGGGAAGGAAGTCGATCTGACCACTGTTTGCAAACCTAGCATGTACTGCCACCTCTCCCCTCGTACATTTAAGTTTCAAACAGGTCCCCGAGATCGCAAGGCAAGATTGTTAAGGCAGTGTAAGAAGCTCAGTACTTCACTCGCACCTCTCCATCCCCTCAGGAGCGCTTCTAAGGCATCAGAAGGGGAGGGGGGGGTGTGTGGTTTGTGCTGGCCTTTTCCGAAAAAGGCATTTGGTACAGTGTGAGAAAGGGATGCTCGGCGCCAGCCCCGGGCAGCGGCCGCGCCAGCCCCGAGGAGCAGGGAGGCGCGGCGGGGCTCGGCGGGCGCGGGGCCCTCACCACCGCTCCTTCTGGTACACCTCCGCCTGCACCATGTCCCCGGGGTGCTCGGAGATGCAGGCCCCGTTGATCTCGTTGAGCTTGTTGTCCGGAAGGTCCTCGGGCTTTGCGCAAAGTTTCAGCGCCCTGGAGATGAAGACGTCCAAGTCGAACTCGGGGTCGGTCTCGCTGTTCACCTCGGCGGGTTCCTTGTGGAGGCGGTGAGGAGAGGAGGGAAGGCTCTGCTCCTGCATGTCCGGGAGGGAACTGGGGCACTCCAGCCCCGCCTGCGTGCTCTTCACCCACTGGGCGATCTCCAGAAAGAGGTTGGATGGCTCCTCCTCCAGCGACAGCTCAGCTGCGGGTGCTATGGTCGCCCTTTTCCAGTGGGATAAATCCAGGATCAGCTTGGGCTCTGAGTAGTGGTGGGGCTTACTGTCCCTCCACAGCAATTTGTCCAAGTAGGAGGGCGATCCCACTTTGTAGTCGCACGACTTCCCGCAGTCGGCGTCAAACACTCTGTCCATGGATGAGTGGGACAGCTCCAAGAACCTCTCCGAGCTGCTCTGCGAGTATTTCCGTGGGTCGACCTGCGCCTCCTCGGCGGTGGACTCGGAGCCGGCGCGGGGGTCCCGCTGGACCTCGTCCATGTCGTGGTGCTTGTCGTGCCTCCAGTCCAGGTCGGAGGAGAGGCTGATGTGGTACCTGCCAAAGACACGCTGCCGTTAGCCACGGACCGCGGCTCCGCTGCCAAAGCAGCTCGGGCGCTGCCGCTCCCTTTGCCTCTTGCCTGCCGGTTTAATGTCTGACTGACAGCAGAGATGACCCTCGTGTGCGTTGAAATGTCAGGGGGTGAACAATTTATCGAGAGCCTGAGAGGCAGGAGTAAAAGCCCAACAGCCAAATCAAGCGGCCCCTCCCTTCGGATGTCCATCGCCTCCCCTGCACGGGACTAAAAAGGGGATTAACGCCGTTAATAACCAATCTGCCCCTCAGCCCAGGGACAGGTACCACGGAGCGAGTCCTCCCTGTCTGGTGACAACTTAAAGCCCCTCTGAGACTGGCCATCACCAGTTTATTCTGAGGTTTGTTCCGACAATACCTGCTCCCAGCCACGGCTTTCCCAGCAGCACCTGATTTACCGCTTCCTGACTGAGCTGCCTTTAAAACACGTTATCCCAGGTACTGGAGCTCAGTCACAGCAATAAACTGCTCTTCAGGCGTCCCACAGCACACAGCCCCAAATCATCTCTCGTCCCCAGAGCACCTGGCTCGTGCTGCAGAATCCACAGCCTTGTATCCGATGTCCCCAGCTGGGCGGCAGGACAGCCTCGCTCCCAGCTTGGGTCACGCCAAGAAAGCCAGCTGAGGAAAAGGTGACGAGGTGACCCCCAGCAACTGAGTTGCTGCTTTAGGGGCTATAATTGGGATGCTGGAGCTGTGGGGCTACACTGAAGGCGGATATCCTGCTTCCTCCCTCCCTGACGGAGCCCCCCAGCCTCCACCCTGACGCTCGTTCACTCAGGCCAAGGGAATAATGACAGTGAAGGCAAGGCGTTTCTTCAGGTAATTTTTTTCAGTGCTGGTGAAATCCAGTGGATCGGGAAGGCGAGGGGATTTAACTGCTGTGCAGAGAGGAACAACGCTGCAGACACCCTCGGGCACTTCATCCCCCACAGCTGGAAGGAGCAGCGCAGAAAACTGAACCTCCTTAATTCTTAGCTGCTAATTTTGTCCTGCCTGCTCCAGCGCTGGATTAACTGGGGGAATCACCTAGAACATGAGAGACCTCAACTGTTTGAGCTGGAAGCTCAGGGCCTTGAGCTGTTCTAAAGTTCCAGTACGGCTTTCAGCAAACCACTTAAAAGTCAACGCAATTCAGGATTTTTTTTTCACTCGTCCCCCAGATCTGTGGCGTCCGGGGTTTACGCACCTTGAAAAGCGATGGACATAGCACTCTGAAACAGGCACAAGAATTCCATTGTTTTGTGAGCTGTGTTACAGGGACAGAGGGCAGAGGGAAGGGCTGCAGAGCCACTTAAACCCAGATGAAGGCAACCTAGGCTGTGAATAAAACCAAGAGCAGACTGGGAATGTGCAGGCTCAGCTTCTGGCCCCTGGGAAATCCATGATGAGCCTCTGAGCGGCTTCAGCGAGGCCTGGAATTCCTGGGCTGGAATTACAACATGGCATAGAGAAGGGAAAGCAGGCATCATTCATGGGTCTGGAGCACGCGTGGTGGAGTCCAAGAGCACGTCAGAGACTCGCCAGCCCAGTTCTGCCTAAAGCATTCGGGGCAGGATCTGCTCCCCAGCCCAGCCCTGGTACTGTACCTGTCCCAGTTGGACATCTGGCTGTGGTTGGCTTCCATCAGCAGGATGTCATCGATCTCGTCCTCGATGCGGAACGGGTGCTGAGACACCGGCTCGTCCTCGGGGCAGGAGTAGGGGCTCATGTAGGGGTGCTGCAGGCCCATCTCGGCCGTTAATCGATCCATGGGGTTAAATGTCAGTATCTTCTCCAGAAAATCAATAGCTGTGAGGCACAGATGAACAGGATCACTAATGCCTCAAAGGCAGTAACAGCTTCCCTGGCACGAGGAGCCTCCCACAACAAATCCCCCTGAAGCGAGGGGTGAGTGAAAGGGGTGAGCCGGACCTCATCCGGGCGCTTCTGTGCTTGCTGCATTCCCCTGCCCCTCACGGGAGCTGAGAGCCGGCGGAGGAGCGATCCCACAGCCCTCGGGTGTCACCTCCTCCAGCGTGGCAGGGGAGCGACAGCGAGAGCATCCTCACGGGACGGCACGTGCCACACCCAGCGCCACGGCCCCCAGCACAGCGCTGGGATCTCACCCCGGAACCACCTTTGGATGCTGCCGGCATTCCACTCCACGCTCTCTTTGGACAAGCTCACCGCGTTCCAGACAACTGATTTCACGTCTCACGCGCCGCTGAAGTGGATTAGATTTACCGCAATTCTCAAAAGCCTTTGGCGCGACCAGAGCTGTGAAATTGTTTTGCCCATTAATATTTGAAGGATTCTGAGTGGCTAAAATAATTTTAGAAAGACTGTGGTCTTTCTAAAATTATTTTCTAAATTACTTTCTAAAACAGAGCTCTCTCTCTGTGACGACAGGAAATTTAAGTGCAATTAAACCTAAACATAGAGGGTTTGCTACGATTACTTTGATGATTCCTTTTACAGGTAAAATCCTGTCCCTGAAGTCGTTGCTTATCCGGCTGATCCTTTCATGGGAAAGCCCCTCTGAGTTCAGGCAATAAAAACAGGAATGATGCCTTTCTTCAGACACGGCTCCGTGTTGGAACCTTCAGAAACGTCCCCATTAAAGGTGTAGCTGTGTGAATGGGACCGTGGCTGTGGGGGCAAGAACCCCTCAGCAGAAAGGACAGCCACACCTGCTGCCCCGGTGCTTAAACATTAAACAATTCCCGACCATCTCCCGCGGGATTATCTCATCGCCCGGACTAATTAAGTAGGAAGGAACCAATGGCTCCGTAAGGTCACAGAGTGCGGGCGGGGAACAACGCCTCGCGGGCTATACACCGCGATGTACCACGGCCCAGAGAGGCAACAAAATGACAGTGAGTTATGGGAGGGGCGTGGGCGACCTTTCTTCCCGCAGCCACGGCAGGGAATTAATCTGCTCCTGCTTGCTGGAGGCTGAAACGGTGTCCTGGGTGACATAACCTAAAAATGCGCATTCAATTTCATCTGTTGAAAGCTGTTTTTCGGGAGATGTGTTATCCCTCCTTACTCCAGAGGGAAGGAGGAGGATGCCTCCTGATAATGTCCCAGCCATTCAAACCAGGTGGGGCAGTGTTTCTTATCTCTTTCACCACCCCTCCACCCTCCAGGGGAACATCTCCTGATAATGGGCCGTTAGGGCCCGCCAATGCCAGACACATTCCGTCATCCCACTGGGAGATGCTCCACACAGTGTGGGAGGAGCCAGCTGTTCCTAGCTAGATAAAAACTGGGACTGAAGGACACAAGAGATATGGATTTTCACTGGATTCCCAGAGGAAGACCAGACCCATCTCGTCACCACTGGATTTTCTACAAGACCATCTCTACTCCACAGAACCACATCTGCTACTCCAGGAGGATTTATCTGGAATGCTTCCAAAACCCTGACCAACGAGGTGCCAGGTCGTATCCCTGACTCTGTCAGGGTTTTTCCAGGATCTTTGCTTGCTTCCTTGCTTGTTTTTTTGTACAACTACATTTGTATTTTCCATTTTTAAAAATATTCCTAGTAAAGAACAGTTACTCCTATTCCCCTATCTCTGCCTGAGAGCCCCTAATTGCAAAACTATAATAATTTGGAGGGGAGCAGGTTTACATTCTCCACTCCAAGGGAGGCTCTAGCTTTCCTTGGCAGACAACTGTCTTTCAAAAGCATGACACACGGCCCCTGGGTATCCCGGGCTGATGGATATCGCATTGCCAAGACCAGGCACAGGATGTCTGACAATGAAGAGTCACACCAGCAATTGTAAGCTGAGCCCGCTCTTGACATCTTCCCAAAAGCAGGCAGCCAGGTCCAGTTTAACCATCATAAGGAGCTCAGGGGAGCACCTGGCCAGCACTCCTCTCTGTGACAACCTCCAGCATTCCTCTGTCTCACGGAGCTGGGATGTTTGTGCAGGAAAAGCCTGCACCTCTCTCTGTGGCACAGCCGCGTTCACGTCAGGAGCACAGCAAGGGAACGAACGGGGCTCGAAAAGAACCTCTGGGCTCAACCCTCGCTCACAGCTCGGGGAGATGCATGGGAAGCCAGGAATAGACCTTCACAGGGCCTTAGAAGAGAATTTCACCCTCAGGAGCTAACTGAGCAAGCTACAGCACCGTGAGAGCTGTCCCGCAGCAGGGCCTGGGGACAGGCCACCTGCGAGGGGACAGCAGCGGGGACGTCTGAGCTACAGCTGGGACCACCCGCTGCACCCTCCCGGGGATCTGCATCCCCTTCCCCGGCGCTCAGGCCCTCGGCCTTGCAGGACAGCTCCCGTGACACTCCAGGGAAGCAGCTCTGCAGACACAGCAGCCGGGAGAAGCCCCGCCACGCCAGCGGCCACCACGGTACCTTCGCTGTCCACCTCGGGCAGCAGCTTGCGCAGCGGCTTCCGCACCTCCCACGTGCTGTTGATGAACATGGGCATCACCTTCAGCAGCTCCTCCTTGTCCTCCTGGTGGATAACAGGGATTGTCTCCAGAATCAGCTGCATCTGCTCCAGCTCATGGCCCCCTGGTCGGGAAGAGGAAGAAGGACAGGCACTGAGAAGACGAACTGGGGCGGGTGTGGGGTATTGTCAGCTCCAGAGCTCCATCTTTAAAGGAATGCTGGTGTCCCACTGTGAGAGCCGAGGGTTTTCTCTCGCACAAAGTGCTGTACCGGGGTTAAAAGGTGAGCGGAACTTGCAGCTTTTCGGTCTTTAGAGACCTTTATTCAGTTTCTTATCTCAAGGCCCACGTGCCTCTAACACCCGGCTTAGCGCGCAGGAAAACACAGCTGGCAAGAACGCCAGCCACAGAATTCCAAGCTCTTCTAAAGGTTTCCAGTCCCAATAACTCTTAAAACGTGCTATATTTACAGATTTGTGCCAATAATCGCTACCTATTCTAAACGTGCAATTTCTGCATCAAACCCGTCCTGCCAATGTCTCTGTGCCACCGTCACAGCAGAAGATGGAGGAGAAGATGAGACACCACCCAAAATCCTCCCTCTCGCTCTCACCTATCTCCACACTAAAACCCCAAAACTTCAAATTTTCACCCTGTGACAAACTAACCCACTACTTATTTCAAATCTTCGTTGCTTTTAGTTCATCTCCAAGCGCTGGGAGTTTTCCCCATGGACTAAGGCCAAAGGCAATGCTTTCCCGGGGTCCCCCAGGGCAGCTGGAGGGATTTTCCAGGTGCCCTGGACTCTGACATCCCACCCCGAGAGGAAAAGTGTTTTCTGACCAGCTGCTGGGCACCAAGCCATGGCTCTGGTGGCGACAATCTCCACAACCCTGTGTGCCATTACGTGCTTTGAATCCTCCTCGTTCAGGACACATTTACCCACACGGCCCAAACGCCCACTCAGGGCTGGCTGCCCGTCAGTGAGAGGAGAGGAGCAGCAGAGCCGAGCAGAGCACCCCGTTAATGAGCGCTAATCCCACTCCTCAGCACCCTCCTGGACCCGACCAAGAGCTCCGTGGAGGATTTCCAGACGGATTTTCGCATCGGAGTCGCGATGGGAGAGCTGGTTAGGAACACTGTCCTTAGAGGCAGGACCAGCCACTGAGGCAGGGAGCGGCCTGGGGCGGCCAAAACGACGGGGATTTTCGGGATACCGAGTCCCTGATGTCCCAGTCACGGATTTCAGGCTGCCTCAATGGCGAGCAGCACCCGTCTCATCCATGTAAGAAGAGCTGACCCCATTTATGGCCCAGCTCTTCTGATCGGCGGGGAGGGTGGGGAGGCCACCTCGCAGGAGATGGAGACCCCTCGCCCTGGGCAACCCTGTTCCTGTGCAGGTCCCCTGGCAGGGGCTCCCATCCCCGACCCTGAGCTCCCTGTGGGTCGGCAGGAGTTTTCCAGACTCACACCCACGGACACAGCCCCCTTGGACAAGGGTAGGGACGGTCATGGATGCTGGGAAGCTGGCTTCTCCCATCCTGGCCTGGACACTCTGACAAAGTCTGGAGCCCACGGCCGCTTTCAGCCCACGGGGCAGAGCTCAGCGACATGGCAGAGAACCCAGACAGCCCCAAAGCAACGCTGACACGAGCCCAGCTGGTCACCACCACACGCGTCCACTCGGATCAACGCGCCGGGAGGAGATAAAGCAACAGGAAAAGCAAAGAAGACAAAGGGAGGGATGCCCTTCCCACATCAATCCCAGGCAAATTAATTCACCTCCCTATAGAAAAGCTGATTTTAGGTCACTCAGAGATTCACAGAGCGGCTCCAGGGGAAACTGAAGATATCTACCAGGAAATGAACACTCTGTTAGTCGGGCTAATTCCCAAGCTGCGATCAAAATTACAGGGTGATAAAAGTCACAAAGGCTTTGTGGCTTTTCTCTCAGTGCAGCCCCAGCCACCGCTCACTGATGATACCTGGCAGCCAAAAGACACCGTCTTTAGGCACACAAAGAAGCTGCTAATGCAGTGCTGGAAGCCTTGAATTATGGCTCTCAAGAAACCCTATTCTCTTCCATTATCCTCTATTTATGGAACTCCCAGGGACCTTTTTCTGAAGGTATTAAATCCTGAAAAGGAAAACATGAACCACAGACAGAATAAGCACAGCATGCTGCTGTTACCCAGGGAGAGAACGAGGAGCTCTGCACCATGTCTTGGAAAAGAGAACCTTCTCCAGGCTTGCAGCCAAGCCCCAGGGAAGCGCCCATGCCCTGGGAGTGAGCCCTGGTCCCATGGGAAAATCCCCCGTGCCATCTCCCAGCTCTTGGTGGCAGGCACAGCCCCACTGGTGAGCCCCACGGAGATCTGCAGGGACAGAGACCTTTTCTCCTTTTCACTCCCTTTCCCCACCTACTCCTGCTTCCACGGACGCTGCTTTGGGTGGAAAAGACACTGGAGGGAGCTGTGGCTGCTCAGCTACAGACGCTCTTCCCTGCTCCCTGTGCTGGGAGAGAGCTCTCCGAAGGCCTGCCAGCCAGATTCCAGAGCTCCTGTGAGCTTTGGGACAGCCTGGCTTGCTGCAGCCTCCCGGGGCTCTGCCAACCCCAGAGCTGCTCCCGGGGAAGGAGCAGCAAGGAAGGCGCTGGGGTGTGCTTCTGCCGCACCTCCAAAAAACCCGCGCGGGAGAATGGAAGCAGCGAGCCCCCAACAACCATTCACCCTAATTTACCCGCCTTGCCTGAGCACCCCGGATGAGTTAATTATATTGGTTTATGCTGAGCGCTCAGCTGACGCACGCTCGAGCCCTTCCAGCCGGGGCGAGGCGCCTGCTGCAGGTGCGCGGCTCTCTCGGAGGGGAGCGCGTCGCCGCTATTTCCCACCCAGGCTGGTGACCCGGGGCTCTGCGAAACTCTCACCCTGCAGGGAGGGAGGCTGCAGCGGGCCGGCGGTCAGCTCCTTCTCCCTTCTCCCAGGCAAAGAGGAGAAGAGCTACAGCAGAGGCTAATCCACCTTGCTGTGCGCGGTGTTGGCGAGTTCCAGCTGCTCTGAGGGGCTGGGATTTATTCTCCTCCTCTCTGGACACCACGGGTGCCCTGCCTGCTGCCAGGCTCCTACCCTGGCCCGATGGGAAAATGGGGCAGGGCGCCAGAACCCCCCCGTGACAATGATGTATTTTCAAAGCCAGCCAAAAGGAGCTGGTATTTTGAGTCTGGTTTTGATCCCCGCACGCTAAGTGAGCATCCTGCCGGTGCCCGGGGAGTTATTAAGTGATTCCACCAGGCTGGAAGGCAGGAAAGACTCGCAGCAGAGGTCTGACAGAGCCCGGCCCGTGTGTGCCGCATCCCACCTCTGATCTCCACCTGCTCTGGGATCTCAGGAATCCGCGTGGCTGCCCTGGGGCATCTCGCCCAGGCAGGGTACAGGTGAATCCCACCCTGGGGCCACTTCTGCCTCCACCCGACCACGGAATGAGCTTAAAGCTCCGCCTTGGACACCAACATTACCGGCACCGTGGGGTCCACAAAGAGCAAAAAAAACCAAAACAAAACACCCCAAGCTGGGGCTGAGAGAGGGGTCAAGCACAGTTTGAAAAGCCAGGAATGCTTGGGTGCTGTGCTGGGACGGCCTGGGGAGGACCTGGACAAGAAAGTCTTGTTTTGCTGTTTGATGTGAGGGATAAGGAACAGGGGAACAGAGACTGCAGCATCCCCCAGCAAGATCAGACAACGCCCTGCACCTGCAGGGACAAGTGGCACCTGGAGATGTCCCTGCTCCGAGAACACACCCCAAGGAAACATCAGGAGCAGACAGGTTAAATGTGCAATTTTGAAAGCTGAGATCCCTGGGCTGGAAAGTTTTGGTGGGATTGAGGACAAAAAGAACGGAGGAAAGGGAGGCAGCTTTAATGATCTCTTCATAATGGGACTGACTGCTTAGCTTTAAGCTCTCACAAAAGAAATACTGAAGCAGGAGTGAGGAGGGAGCAGCAGAGCAGCTGCAGCCAAGTCTGAGGAGCTCGGCGGTGCGCTGAGATATCCGTGAGGGAAACGTCCTCCTCCATTATTAACGGCCCTGATTATTTATTTACACAGCTCTGCAAACAGCTGCTCACAAGAAGCGTCAAACCTCGTCACTCAGAGCCTGACAGGCCGTGCAGGGACAGCCCGGAGGAGCTCTGCTGTGCTCCTCGGGCAGCAGGGAAGGGGAGCAGCACAGGCAGAGAGCAGCTGCTTCGTCCCTCCGTGAACGGCTCCGTGTCCCAGCAGCTTTGCTCCTGGCACAGCACTTTTGGGACTCTATTAAATACAATTTTTCTTTTTTCCCTCGAGGATGTCAGAGCTGAGCTTCAAACGCTGCACTGACAGCTCCTTGCTGTGCTTTTGCTATCTTCTTTTCCCGCATTCACCTTTACAGCTGCAATTCGTGCTTGTGGGTAAACCCTAAAAAGGGGTGGTGGCATTCAAATGTCTTCCCTCAACAAAGGAAAGAAATGTCTCGAAGTCATCAATCAAAGATTCAATCCCACGTCATGGAGTACAAACCTCCCGGACCAGGGCACCATTATCTCCTCTCCTTATACAGGGGAATTCCCCCTGCAGGGCTGGAAAGCCTTGGAATTGGGTAGGACGGAAGGAGGGAGGGGAAAAAAGGGAATCAACAGGAGACAGAAACCTACCAGCGAAGAGCATCCTCCCGGTCAGCATCTCGGCCAGGATGCAGCCGGCTGCCCACATGTCGATGGCTTTGGTGTAGTTGTTGGGAGACAGCAGGAGACGAGGAGAGCGGTACCACTTTGTCACCAAGCCTTCGGAGAGGTAACCCTGGAGGAGCAGAGAGACAGGGATCAGGAATGGGAGCGCACAGCAGAGCTCCTCCATCCCGAGCACACACA
>JANEHK010000220.1:102631-117879 GCA_025960845.1 Tachycineta bicolor | reverse complement strand
GGGGGGGGCTGCGAAATCCGCCCCGAACCCTTTCCTTGGACCCGGGGGCTGCGAAATCCGCCCCGAACCCTTTCCTTGGACCCGGGGGGCTGCAGAGCCCGGCCTGGACCCGAGCCCGGAGAGCTGCAGAGCCCTTGCCCGGAGCCTCTCCCAGATGCCGGGGGGCTGCGGAATCCTGTCCGAACCCTTCCCTTGAGCCTGGGGAGCTGTGGAATCCACCCCGGACCCTTTCCTTGGACCCGGGGGGCTGCAGAGCCCAGCCCGGAGCCTCCCCCGCGGGGCTGCAAAGCACGGGGTGTCCGGTGCTGCTGCTCTCGCCTTCTCGGAAGCAGCGCTCAGGTCACACAGGGCCGAAAACACCGTTTAGTGTCAAAGGATGCAGGGAGGGGAGGGACCGCGGTCCCTTCAAGCACACCCGCAGTTCCCGCTGCTCCTCGGGGTCTCGAAGAAAGGAGGAAGCCGCTCCTGTCCCTCCCGGCCTGGGCTGTGCCCACCCTCGTACCCGCCTCGGCGGGGCAGAGCTGGGGGCCCAGGGACAGGCAGCCAGAGCCAGGGACAAGCAGAAGAGAATTTGAGGAGTCTGTGAGGGACTGTGTGGTGGGGAAACACAATTCCACTGCAGCAGGAACACTCCTCTTGCCTCCAGGAGCTTTTTCTGGTTGAAGTTTGGACGCATCCCTGCCTCTCAATGCCCCAGATCCAGCACAGGCTGCCGGGGTTTTAGAGGACTTGGGGCACCTGTGAGGGGAACAAACAGCTCCTCCTAGGCTGGGATGGCATCCCTGGCACAGGGAATCCTGCCCTGCCTGGAGGAGAGCACTTGTGGAGGGCAGGAGAGGATTAGACAGCAGAGGCAGGGACCCCGATTCCTGCTCTGCCATCATTATACACTGGACTGTTGCATCTTGGCTTCCAAAGAGAAGACAGACTTCTGGCTCACTTTCAAATTAGGTTTTTAATTAAATAAATAACGGCGCGGGGTCTTCAAGGCAGTGTCACTTCACAGTGTAGGGCTGGGGGGCAAGGGAGAAAAGAGTCCAGCACTGGGAGCGGCTCAAAGTGAATGTGCTTTGTAAGAAGGAAAAAAGAAAACCCCAACAAAAAAAAAAAAAACCAAAAAAAAAAAACCCAAAAACCAAAAAACCAAACAAACAAAAAAAAAAACAGAAAAAAACCTCCTCCCTCAGTGACTCCCCCTTCCTGTCCCAGCCTTTTTCACCCCTCTTCCTCAAAGTTTTGTGGAAAAACGCCACACTCATAATTGAAAGACCCCATGCAAATCTGTAAACAACACTGAAGGACATAAAGAGATTTCTGCCTCAGCCAGCTCCCCTCTCCTTTCACTAGGGCTTGAAAAAAAACCAAAGGAAAAAATGGTTTCAGGAAAACTGAGACTGTTCTCAGCTGATGGAGGAGATGCCAAGGCCTGGCCCTCCCTGGGAGGGCTGCCTGTGCTCTCACCCTGCCTCCCCTTCTCCCTGCAGCCAAGGAGCTTCCTCTCACCCCACAAAAGCGGAATCACAGCCTGGGCAGTTCCTGGAGCAGGCACTCGTGTCTGCTCCCTGTTCCCAGCAGCCAGGAGCAGCTGGAGGGAGGGAGCAGCTCAGCACATCTAGCTGGCAAAGCCAGGTGCAGCTACCTGCACCTCCCAGCACAGTGCTGGGCACCGGAGCAAACCCCTGCTAAAGCACACAAACCAGATCTGGGGCTTAGGAGATGAGACAAGGCCTAATCCTGACATCCCACGGAGCTGTTGGATGCTGTCTCCAGGCTCCTGCTGCAGGGCTGGGCACAACTTCCCAGGACCAGGGAAAAGGAGGATGCAGGCTTGTGGGTTTGTGTCCAAACCCACCAGCAGCAGAGCCAAGTGCACCATCACAGCCTCAAAGCCTCTACCAAAGCAAGCAAAAACCCTCAACTCAAGCCCCTTCCCAACCGAACACAGCTGGAGGAAAGAACTGTCTGCACCACAGCCTTGCCCAGCAGGTGAGTGGAGAACATTCCCTGCATGGAAAAAGAGGAATGAGAACACCTTGAGCCAGTGGCCAATCCCAGACCTGGAACACGCCTGGGAAGTGAAGCAGCTTTGGACTCCAGCACACCCAAGGACAGGCTCTCGTGGCTCTGCAGAGCACCTGGCACCTCCCTGGACATGGCAGAAAAGACCCCCTTTCCTCTCAGAACAGCCTGTTTTGTGACACAGGGAAGGGCAGGAATGCTCAAGGATGGTGTGGAGCAGGAATGCTCTGCTCCCCTGCCTGGGACTGTGCTAGCACCCACATCCCAGACTTCACACCCTGGGAAGTAAGCAGCCTCCTCCCTCTGCTGACAAATTATTGGGACAATCTGGGAAGTTCCAGATGTTTTCACCTGCATTTTACCCTCAGTGAAGATCAGGTCATCCCCTGCCAGCAGCAGCATCACAGCTCTGGGCCAGCATCCCTCCGTGAGCTTAGAAACTCCTGTTACTCCCCACAGAAGTTCTCCCTGGCCCAGCACTGAAGGTGAGAAGCACTCGAGTGCACACACGCTGCTGCACACGCAGCATCCCTTTCTCCTTCAGCCCAAGGGCTGGGCCAGGCCACGTCCCACCTGCAGCTGGTGGAGAGTCAGGAACACGTGGCTGCTGGAGGGGAAAGCAGCTTGTGCCTGCCTGTCACGACCCATGGCTGCTGGGAGAAGGACAGGGGAGTGGCTCCTACCGCAACACGCTGCCCGTGGGAGAAGGGCCAGGACTCGTCAGCCTCCCCCGGCATCGCCGTGCCCGTCTCTGCAGGAAACTGCCCTGCAGCCCTCCCAGCTCTCAGACCCCCAGAGTGCACCCTCACCATGATGGTGACACATCCCTCAAAGCACCTCTGCCCTCAGACTGTCCCGCTGGGGCCAAGGGACGCGTCCCCCGTCCTGAGGCTGGGACTCACTGAGCAGACTGGCATCACCTGTGGTGACACACGGCCAGCGTAGCGGGGGGATGGACCTCCCCACTCAGGAAAGCCAGCCACTACTTTGCATGATCGTGTCAGGATACACTGGAGCAGAAAGGTGTTTGGTTTCACTGTAGCCTTGGATCGAGGAGGATGGAAAGACGGATTCCGACCAACAGCTCCGAACTGTCCCTACAGGACAGTGGAAGTTCCAGAATTTCACTCAGTCAGGTCAAAGTCCTTGCTGGGTCTGTGACAAATTTGTGACTGAAGACTCTCACTGTGACAGAGGCTCTGACCGAGCCACAGGTGCCGGGCAAGCCTGATGAGCAGTCAGGAAAGTATTTACATCTCCGATGCCAATGAGACCGAAATCCGTGACCGATAAGGACACTTGCGCAGGGGCCACCACTGCCTCAGGGTCTCTGTCCAAGTCCACAGGGCCAGCAATTAAAGGCAACCCCTCGTTAATGTCTGCAGGGAGAGTGAAGTCCATGGTTATTGTCTCACCAGAGTTCTGCAAGGTCTCCTGCTTCTCTGCCAGTCCTGGTCCCGCGGGCGGCAGAGCGAAGAGCTCCGGCTCGGAGGGGGTGCCAGTGTGACGTGGGCAGGGCGCGGGGACGGCGCCCGAGGACGTCTCCTCCGAGGGGTCAAAGGAGCAGTTTGTCTCCGAGGGGGTGCTGCACTCGTAGCCCTGCCCCGACTCGCTGATGCTGCCCAGGCTGCAGGCCGTGCTCTCCACGCTCAGGGGCTCTGCTCGAGTGGGCAAGGGAGAGAGAGCCGCAGTGAGTCCACAACGCCCAAAACACCCGGGGCAGTCCCACCTAACCCCAACAGTGTTTGTTTGATGGCACAAGTGTTCCTTTATTACAGCAACCAAGATCTCCCCGCCAGCGCGTAGCGAGGGAAGGCAAGATGCCGACAGCAGATGGGAGGCCATCAGTGTTTCTATGGAAATTAAAGGAAACCTCACAGACACACTGCAAGATAAGCCAAACCCTAAATCCAATCCCCTCGTGCCAACAACCCCTGGGAGCTGCCCACACAAAGCTTTCATCTGCGGCAGGACAGCGAGGGAATGAACCCGTGTTGGGCTCCCTGCAGAACTTCTCACAGCCAGCTCGGTGTGAAAGCAGCTTGCACCTCACTTCTGGGGCCTGAAGCCAGCCTCTGGACGAGCTGCCTGTGTCAGTGCTTTGGAAGCACCTCACTCAGGTGCCCAGTGAATAATCCTTTTGTTTTGGGAATGACCTCAGCCACCCCTCCAAGCCCAACACAGGAACAACTCTTTTAGAGTCATCCCTGGTCAATGCCGAGACAGACAGGACTCTTCTGCTGACACCAAAACCCCATGGCAGACAGACAAAAAGGAATTACCTGTGCTCTCAATTGCTATCTGATCTTGACCAAAGTGAGCGTCCAGGCAGCCAGTTGCAGAGGGAATTGGCGGGGAGCTCCGGGAACGATTTGTGTTTTCCACTTCAACCCCATCCAGGTCATTGTCGGTGAAATCCCTGTGGGGAAAGAGAGAGAACCTTGCCACCACCTGCTGAGCAGAGAGATGCAGGCAGGAGAAAGGGGATTAAAACCCATCAACAAATAAAGCAATGGGGCTGTAGAGACATCACTAGAATGAATGTTCATCCCTCCCTGCTCTGCAGAGCCTGGTTTAGACTCTGCCCTGAGGAGGTGATCTCAGGTAACACTCTGGCCAAGACCAGCCCATGACAAACCAAAATGGGCTCTCTAGCTTCCTAAAGAGCTCTGCCCTCAGTTCTGTGAGCCTCAGCTCATTCCAAAGGGAAATAAATACATGGTTAAACGCTCAGGGAACACCCAGCTTCATGGAATGACTGCGGTGGGTCCTTAGTGTGCCAGCAAAGAGCAAATGATAAGAACATATCTTCCCACCCTGGGAAGATGTAAGATTTCAGGTATTTTCCTGTCTTGCATCAGAATTTAAAAAAAAATAAAAAATAAATTTAAAAAATCTAAGCCTTCATCTGATGTTTTTAATTGATTCAGCTTCAATATTTCATTTTGGCCTATTAAGAGATTTCCGTTTCAACCTTTTTGAAAAGGTGTATTTTGAAAAGTACCTTCTCTAATTAGCATACATTTCAAAGGGAAGAATTTGCCTCAAAGGGAAATTAATTCAGGTTCCAAACCACCAGAAATAAGTGCATTTCTGAATCTAAAAAGCTCCTTTCCCAAAACCTCATCAAACCGAGTTCTTTCACCGAAGTCAGCTCTGAATCCCCAGACTTGTTTGTCTGAAACAAAACTACTTTCAACACACAGAGAAGGACAAGAAAGTCCACATCCAAGCAAGCGGTTCTTTTATCTCCCCTCCCCACAGCGAGCCAGTGTCTGTGCTCTGAGAACACCCCGTGCATCCCTCCATCCTCCCACCCGAGAAACCTTCTGGAGAAGAAAGCGCAGTCTGTTAAGCGGAGGTGCTTTGCAGCAGGAATCTTCACTGGGAGGTTAATATTACTAATTTTAGTGTGAGAATATTCCACGCACGTGGCTCCAGGGTGGAGGACGTACTTCTTCCTTCCTAGACGGGTCTGCTGAGTGAAGTAGTCATAGCGCTCTGATTTTTTCCACATGTAGTAATACTCCACGCACTCGCCCACCGACCGCGTGCGGACCTGAGGAGAAACGCCCCAGTCAGGACACCCAACCTCATGCGGGTGCATCTCCTGGAGCAAGGAGCTCTTTTCCCATTTAACCAGCACAGAAAATTAAGAAGTGCATTACAGTGATTTGCATCGCTATGGACACATTGCTGCAGAACAGAAGCGCGCACTGAGGTTTCCGAGGTGGCCAGAGAAAGAACTCCCCACAGCACACAGCTGTTGTCACAGACCCGTGTGGGCCACACACACTCGTGCAGGACTTTCCTGCGCTTCCAGCAGCAGCACACTTAGCAGAGAGAGCAAACCTGCATCCATTGGCACTGGCCAGCGTCAACATGCCTACAATTAACCAGTGGTAGAACTGGACTCTCTGGTTCTGCCAACTCCCAGCACAGCAGCATGTCCCGGGGCCCAGCTCTCCCTACAACAGCATCTTGCCATTCTAGAGGATCCCAGGGGACTTTACGAAACATCCACATGCTCAACTCACTCATTCACAGAAGTACTGCAAGGGCTGAGAGTTTGGAAAGAACTTTTGAGACTCCAGAAAGGGCTAATCAGTAATTAACTGACATCACTCATGCAGGTCAGTGGTGTTTGTGACTTCTCCCACCTGGAAAATAAGGCAGAGCAGGGCAGTGAACAGCCCATCACCTGCTGGCATGAGTCAACACAAAGCCTGGGATTGGAACTCGGCCATCCTGAACTCCCTGTGTCAGCAGAGGCCCAAAGCACACCTCTGGTGCCCAAACACCTGCCTCCTTCCCCTGCTCCTCACCTGGGGGGAGCAACCTTACCTTGTTCGCTTGGATAAGGTGAAAGTTTTTCCCATGGACCCTAAAGCCATGTTCAAAATTTCTACATTCTTCCTCGCTCCAGGCACAAAGCTCATCTGCAGCAGAAAGAAAGGGTTGGAGGAGATGTGCAGATTCTAGAAAGAGTTGCATGTGCCTTGATGAACCCAAGGAGGGGGGGTCCTCACCTCTGATAACCTTCACGTTGAACCGTAACCTCCGCAGCGCCTCTTCTGCGTTGAAGTTGCATTTCACCAGCTCGTACAGCGCCTGGGAAACAAAAGGAAATCACTCCCAGCACGTACCTGAGCATCACACCACAAACCAGCCCGCTCATGACTCACGTTTGTCTTGTAAAACTTCTATTTCCCAGCAGCCACCTTGCTGCTAACCCCAGCCTGACCACCAGCAGAGATTATCCCACTTTTTAAGGCACTGGATTACAAACCCTGGGACTCAACAGATGCAGCTCCACCAGGATCTAACCCTGGCTAGCCTGAAGTAAACACAGCTGCTCTGAAAAGGTTGATCTGCTGACTTTTCCAGTCTTCCCAAAGGGAGGGTAACCCCAACCTGCCCAGACCGCAGCTGGGCACACGCCCTCACCTATCCGTGAGGATCACTGGAGTTTGAGCTCATGCTGACCTCTGTAGGGAACGTGGCACTGTTGGGCCAGCACCACCTGGCTCTCTGTGGGCTCTGCACGAGGCCCTGAGCTCACCTGCTCGTTGTCCTTCACCACCTCTCCCTCTGGCAGGCTGCTGCCCGACAGCTCGTCCCACTGCCGCTTCACGGCGCGGTACAGGAACTCTTCCACCTCCCTCTCAGGGAGGATGTTTGGGTCCCAAAGCAGCTGATCTTCATTCTCATAGGCTAACAGAAAAAGCACTGAAATAAGATAATCAAACAGAGAATTCTGCTGCTTTTTGAGAAGTGGTCTGCACGGACTTGCATGGGGGAGACAGAGGAGGGAGGAAATCTTTGCTTGGTTCTCCAGCTCGGCACTGGAGATGACAAACATCTCTCAAGGCACTGCATTTTCCCTCCTGATTTTGGAGGCAGATAAGCTTTTCATATCTCTTTTAGGGCCTTTGGCACGGACTCAGCTTGCTTCCATTGTTTCAGAAAGGTTGGCTGACAAACTTTGTGTTATCATATTCTCAAAGATTGCTGTTTTGATTAATTAATCTTGGCAAATAAAGATCGTTTTAGCTTTCTTGTCCAGAAGCTCAACAAGCTGGCACTCGTACTGCACTCATTATTAGACACAATCTGCAAATCAAGACACCTCTGTCTGCTCTGCAGACATCCCAAAATCAGAAACAGATCACCTCCAGGGAGCACTGAATGACACTAACCCACCACTCAAGGCAGACGTCAGAGAGAATAAACCAGAGCATCTCCAGATGGGTGTTCCTTCTCTTTGGCTGCAGCTGAGACCCTCTCCTGCAATCCTGTCACACCAACCCAGTTCTCAGTGAGCTTCACCAATTCTGTACCTGTGTTCCCAGCTCTATTAACTCCGGCTCGTTTCAGCCAGTAAATCTGAATGTCAGCACTGAGAGCTGCCAAGCCTGGAGACACGGAGCAGGACTGGTGATCCAGAGGCCATCAAACCCCCCTGCCAGCAGCCCTACACCCAGACTAGGCACAAAGAAGAGGCTCCTTACCTTTCTGCCTGTGCCTGTTTAAGCGGAGGATGGGAACAGTGGCCTGGTACTGAGGTCCAACCATGATCTCCTGAAATCCCACGGCAGAGAGGTGAGAAAATCGAAATGGGAAAAGCTCCACGCAGGCTGTACTTCATGATTTAGGGACTACACCACTACAGGGCTGATTTATTTACTTGGTAGCCCCTTCTGTCACTATTACTTCTAGTGAAACCTGACTATTTTATAGGGTAACTAAGAAGATTTACTACCAACCAGATGATACTGTGGGGACCTTCGGCATTTACATAGTTTTAATGTAAAAGATCTATGGCAAGCAACTAAGGTTGGAAATAAAGCAATGCAGAGGTTCTCCTGCAACCTTCACAGCCAGGATGAATTTGGAAACCCGCTCCTCTCTTTAGAAAGATGGCCCCCTTCAGTAAATCCTGCTGGGAATACTGCACAGCATTTCACCTTTATAGGGCTACAGGCTGCAGATCTAATTTACCAAGGCAGAAGATAATTTCAAGACTGTATTAAAAACCCCTCTTGGAACCCACATCTGCCACTGCTGTCCACAAAACACAAGGCATCAAGAAGCCACTTGGGGAAATAACACAGTGCTTTGGTGTCAGGCATTTTTCAAAACTCAGCAGCCCCCCTTCCCAATGCACTCAGGTCATTTACCTTCTTACACTCGTTGGATGGGATAGAATCCACCTCTGAGTCCTCAGCCATGGAGGAAGCACATGGAGAGGAACATGGCTCTTTGTCTTCATCAGCAAGGAAGTTGTTTGCTTTGTGGGAAAGGAAAAAGGTCTGTAGTTAGGAATTTTTTATCCCATTCCTTTACATTCCCTCTCCTTCCCTTCATTTTCTGTCCTAAAGTCCCTTTCAGTATGGTCTACAGTGACAACTTACCTGTATTTTAACTTTCTCACTTTAAGTAAAAGAATTTGCACACTTGCCACATGGATGGCCAACCTGGGGAGCTCAGACTCCTTGATATTGCAAGACAGCAGAAGAAACAACATCACTTCATGCAGAGTCCCTGTCACGTGTTTTGGCTTCCCACATATCCCAATATTTAGGAACTGCCACAATACATCACTCCACTATTACTACTGAATTTATTCACTCGTAGAGATGTCAGATGAGGTACTGATCTTTCAGACTGCAATTACAGCAGGCAGCAAAACAATCCCCACTCTCTGAGTATGCTGAGTTACAGCTCAAGACAATTCTCCCCTCATCCCACTGCTCATCAACGCTCTGTCCTGTCCTGCCCAAAGCCCGGTAACGCCTCTGCCATGCAGACAGTCCCCAGGAGGAAAAGTGGAAAATCTGGTGTCAGGAGACTGACAAAATGAAGAGAACCATTCTCACCCTCCCCTGCACATCATATGTAAAAGTGAACAGCAGCTACTTAGGAACTAGTGACACATACAGCCAGGCTGGTTTGGGAATAAGTCCGAAGCATCGTGGGACGTGACGGATGGAGTCAGATCGTCAGCTGAAGACTGGGTCTCCTCCTCTTCTTCCCCTGAAAGCAAATCCTTCGCTATTTGTTCCTTTTAACAACAACAAGAAAGTGAAAAATATTTTTAAATTAAAAGAAAATACAGGAGAGGGAGTGAGGCCTAGAGTAAAAGCATTTCTGGCCAACAATGGCCACATCCACAGATCTCCTCACCCGCCCACAGCTTGTCCAAAGACAGATTCTCACACTCCCACCACACCCAGACTATTTTCGCTAGAAGCACTTTAACAAGTGTCATGAGTGGCTTCCTATGGAAGCCAGAGAGTATGAGCAAGCATTCCCCTCTGTAGAGCTCCACTCACAGCAAATATCCCAAATATCCTAAAAGAGGAAGAAAGAAAAAATACCGACCCCCCCAAATAAACCCCACCTTCTACAAACTTTAGCTAGAACAGGAGGAGCCACAGCTTCACCTGGGAAGATACAAACTTTCCCTGGCTCTGATGTGCAAATACTTGTTAACCAAAGTTCCATACAGAGTTTTTACACTTTGAAACAGGCATCCTTTTTCCCTTCCCTAAACACTTCCTACTCATGTTCGTGCTCCTCCCTGGGACACCAGAATGTGGCAGGTCCCTTCCCACCCCTCGGAAATGGGAGGAACCTCAACAACCTGTGCAGACACCCAGGCAGAGAGCTGCTCTCACCTTATCCAGAGTCATATCAGGGAGGTTGGGAGCGATGTCATTGCTCTCGCTGTCCTGCTCCGAGATGGGATCAGATGCCTCATAGCCATACAGTGCCAGCAGCTCCTCAAATGGCATTTCACTGCTCTGAGCAAGAGGAGGACAAAGCTGCATCAGGACGAGAACAACCACAGGAGCACCACACAGCTGGACAGGCAGAGGCAGGCAGGGTAACTCTGCTCCTCAGGTGACACCGTTGGGACCCACTGTAACCTGTCCCTCTCAAAGGTATGGAAAAGCCAGGAACTTTCAGCCCAAAGCAATATAGTCTAGGGCATTTTTTAAATACATTTATCTTTTATTCGAGATTTCAAACAGGTGAAAGATGCCAGACAGCACAACTGTATTTAAGCAGAGGAAGGGGAGGAGGAAATCCCTGTACCAGTCCTGTGCCTGGCCTGAAGAAACACTCCCTGTCACCAAGAACAGTTTGTGCTCCACTGAGGTCTCCGTGGGACCACCCACAGCTGAAGTCAGGGCCTCACACTGCAAACAAACAACTCCACCAGGTAATTTCCCTTCCCCTCCCCTGCTGCCTTTACCTGAGAGGCACTGAAACTCTTCTCCAGTTCTTCTAAAGATTTCTGCTTCTCCTGAGTATCATCTTCCTCCCTTTCTTCCCTCACACCGTAGTTCTGGGAAAGGATCTCTGCCAGGTTCAGTCGATGATCAGCTGAGCCCATTGACACAACTGCAGGGATCAGAAGAAGTCAGACATGAGGCACCACCATGGACCAAATCCTGAGATGCAACAAAGCCAGGGATGATCCCTTCTTGTGTGTGCTCAGGCATGATAAACCAGAGGAAGAGATTAGGCAGAACAGAGATCACAACTGGCAGCAGTCACTTCATCCGCACGAAGTCTGGTTCTATGCACACTCGAGTCCCACAACTGCCTGGAAGCTGAATCTGAAGGTTTTCTGAGTATTTTGTATCTTGCTCCTGACTGGATTCACCAGTGTCACAATGTGTGTGCACACACTGCAGCCTTTCCTTCAGCTGGGGGCATTTTTAGGGTAACCACCCTTTACTCCAGAGTGGGCAAATGGACACCTGCAGGAGCTCTGGCATCTTTGAGCCTTTCCTCCTCTGTCAAACAGCATGGGGATCAACCAACAGGCTGGGGAGATGTTGCAATGAGAAGGGAAGTGATCACAGTAACTCTGTTTCCACTGAAAACCAGACCAAGGAACAGAGGGGTGTGAGCCTTGAGGTACCTGCTGCGCTCTGAAGGGCGGGCTCTCCAGGACACAGGCCACGGGCTGGGTACGCCACCACCCTGGGGCTCTGCCGGCCAACAGAGGCCTTCAGGGAAAGAGAAAAACACGGCTGAGACATCTCTCCTAAAAACCACAACACCCTTCCACCCACCTCACTCCACCAGCAAACACAATCCATTTCAGTTCAAGGCAAAAGCTCCCCAAACCCCCACAGGGCAGTGCTGGGAGCTGTGCTGTTCAAAAGAGCTCGTGGGGTGCACTGAACAGCTCTTCCTGGCCTCCTCACCTTCCCCTCAGTCCATGTGTTTCCATTCCATCCATTTTAAATCCAGCACTCCACTCACTACTTATCCCCTCACCAGTCTGAGACCTCAGACCTTCACTCAAAACAAGGACCTGGACCCTCTGCTGTTATTCTGAACACACACATTGTGTCTGAGCACTGCATTTTTAGGGACACAACACCCTGGCTTCTCCCTGAGGTACCCAGGAGCTCAGGGGCATGAGCAAAGAGACAGCTGAGCAGGCAGAGAAGGAGTCTGGCAGCACCATGAGTGGCACAGGCGAGGTGAGGGAGGCTGAGCCAGGCAGAGCCTGAGATCAGGCAGCTGCAGGGTGGCATTTGGTGCTTGGGCACAAATTCAGGCAGCAGCATGGGCTGAGGAAAACAACCCAGACAGAACATCTGCTGCTCCTCAGGCTGCTGTGCGTGGAAGTGCTGTTCATCAAGTTCAGCCTAGGCAGGGAGCAAACAGGTAAACAACCAAAGCTTTGGGGTGACTGACAGCAGAAGAAAATCCCAGAGTCAGTCCCCTGGTCCCCAGTGACATCTCCGTAGGATGCTCAGCCACCAACAATCTCAGGTGTGCACCATCACTCCTCACTTACTCAGAAGGAGCCAGGACGTTTACAGCCTTCCACAGGAGCCTCTTACAATTTATTTAAGCAAGCACAGCATAGCTTCACATTAAAACCTATCCTCTAACAACAAAGCAAAGTATTCACCAAAAGAAGCCACCACAGACTGTGGGCTCCGAGTAAGTTCCTTCAGCTATCAAGATACAGACTGGAAATTCCATAATAACGAAGAAGAGGCCTCCAGTCCGCCACCCCCTAAGATAAACCCCCAGAGACCACCCTGGCTCCAGACAGAGCCCTGCAACCGTGCACACGAGAAGAGAAGGGAGAAGCGATGGGATGATGAAAGGAGAAGGGGACAGACTCCATTTTGAGGATGGTCATAGCAGGAAATGGATCTGCAAGTCTGGAAAGCGTCAATGTGCCTTTGTTGGGCTTTGCTGGAATGTGACCAAGCACAAAACCCTCTTGGACAAATCCTTCCAAGCAAACAACTGGTTTCATGGAAAGGGTGTGGTCTACCCTTACTCCGTCCAGGTCTTGGACAATCTGCAGAAGTCACTCTGCTTTAGGCAATGATCTGTAGATCAATGGCACCTCCTTGCCTGGGGATCAATAAGGCCTCTGAAAATAAAGACTGAAGCTGTTGGCATGGATGGGCCGGCTTGCAAAGGCATCAAGAATACTTCAGGAACAATGAGATCCCCTATTAATAACCAGGTGCTGAAAGCAGGAGGATTGGCCACTACAACAGCATGACAATTCCACAACTAATCAAGAATTCAGTTCTTCGAAGCAGTAATGGAGCACCAGGGCAAGTGGAAATGCTGAATTCACCATGGAATAACCAGCACTGCTGTGCTGGGGCTGAGGAAACAAGAAATAAGTGACAGACAAAGCAAATGTCCCATTCCATGCCCAAATTTAAACACATGTAGAACAGAACAATCCCTCAGGTTGTTCACAAATCCAGAAACCACAGAAAAAAGAGGCAAAGGAACAGAAGAGAAAGGCAGGCCTGGCTTAAAAATGCAACTGATGACGGAATATTCCTGATTGTCCTGATTACCAATGCCACAGGATGTGGAGTTACTTGGTCTGAAGGTGGGGTAGGTGCAGTATGACACTTCAAATCCAAACATCACACAGGAGGCAGAAATGCAAGAGCACGGCATGCACCAGAAACACAGAGAACAGTTCTGGGCCAGGGTGTCACTGCTCCTGCTGCTGGTGAGGGATTCCATCACCATCAAAGGTCACAGCAGGGAACATCACACTGTGATGCTGGAAACTGGCTCCTATGCCCACGGGGCATTTAATCCTGGGGGTAAAAAGGGAGATTAAATTCCTTTAATCTCACTTTACCATCCCCAGCACCACTTTCCTCCTGCCAGCTTCTGCTGCTCAGGCATAAGAGTAACTTTCCCCTCAGAAGTTACACTGAGGTTGGTCAACTACTCACTCTCGTGTTTGTATTTCTGGGTGACTTCTGCACTCCCTCCTTAGGTGTGGACTCAAGGTTTAGAGCACGTGGAATGAAGCTCAGCCATCATTTAGGAAACATGAGCAGAGGCAGAGTCTGAGCTTTCTGTCCTGACAAAGTCGTTTCCCATTGTGAGGCCAATTGTGTCTACCCTGAGAAAACCTTCCAGACTGAAACCAGTCTTGCAAAAAAGTGAGGAAAAAAGAAATTTCCCTTTCCAGTGCTACCCTTCAATAACTAACGTCGTTTCCTGAGCCAGTCTAACACAAATATTTCAGATTCAGCAAGAAGAGTTCCTGCTTCCTCTGCCTTGGCCATGGGACCATTTTCCACAAACTCCAGCAGTAACCAGAGGGAAGCAGCACGGATGGAAACAGATTTGTCCTGCAAGTTATGCCTCTGAAAGACCAAAGAATGAACAGAGGACACAACACATGGACCAGCTTCTGCACTGCTCAGGAAGATCAGGGCCCCATCACACCCGTGCAGTGTCACAGCAGAGATGCTCCACAGCTCCAAACCTCATCCAAGAGACAATGACAGCTCCTGGATGTCTCCTGGACAGACCCCTCTGAGCCAGAGCCGGGCAGGGTGCCGAGGGAGAGCTCTGGCCCAACAATGTGCCCCAAACAAGACTTTGGCACAAGGGAATGCAGCAGCCTTGGTGCTCCACCAAAGGCCAAAGCGTGGTGGATGGGCAAACAGGCAGCACCTTCTTTATGCAGAATGCTGAAATACCCTGCAAAAGAAGCCCTGCCCTCAGAGAAGACGCTGTCACTGCCAATGGGGATCCAAGATCCTGCCACAGAGAACCTCGAAATCTTCCCAGCACCCTTATTCCATGGTGTGGTCACCAAGAGGGTCACACCATAGAAATGAAGCGTGCATGTGTCACAACAACCATTGCAACAGGTCAAGGATATTTGAGAGACACAATGGGCAATGGCATCACCAGCTCGAAGTGTGACGGAGTGATGGCAGAAATGTTTTAGCACAAGACACCAAGGCAAACACGACATGGCAATTGGGGAGGCAGTGGGGAGTCCCATCTGCCCCCCTTTGCCTTCTCGCCCCTTGGCAAGCTGGTGAGAGCCATCCTGGTCAACCAAACCAACGGTTCCCAACGTGTTCCCCATCCTTCTGCCATTCCCAGGGTCCTGACCTCCCCGCTCCCCCACTGCTCAGGCCGCCTCTCACCCGAGAGCCTCTGCGAGCCCCTTCCAACACCTCCACACCCCTGACCCCGGCTCCAGCGACCCCACACCGCTGTCGGGATGTGCTGGGCCATAGCCCCGGGGCTCCCAGTCCGCTCTGTCCCCGGGCCCGTCCCCGCCCTCTCCACCCGCGGCCCCCGGCCCGAAGCCCCTTCACGCCCCTGTCCGGGCCCCTCAGCCGCGGGTCAGGCCGCGGGGTCCCCGCGCCGGCGCCGCCCGCCCCGGTTCTCCCGCC
>JANEHK010000220.1:83494-102231 GCA_025960845.1 Tachycineta bicolor | reverse complement strand
CCGCGCTCACCTCCGCCATGGCCGAGCGCGAGCGGCAGGGGGCGCGGGCCCCGGATGCGGCGGCGGCCGCTGATTGGCTGCGGCGGGCGGGGGCGGGGCCGGGGCTGCCTGAGAGATCCCGGTTCGAGTCCCGGCGTCGCCGCCGGTTCGGGTTCGGGGTGTGGGCCGGGGTCTTGTCCCGCCCCGCCGGTACCGCCCGGACACGTCCCTGGGGAGCGGCCTGGGTGGACGGGAGTGGAGCGGAGGCTGCCGGTGCCTGCAGCAACCCTCCCAGAGTATCGGGGCGGCTCCGACAGCCCCGGTACCGCCGCTGTGAGGCCGTGCATCTCCCGCCCCGCAAGGAAACGAATCCCCCGAGAGCGGGGCCGGGTCCCTCGGGTGGGGCGGGCGGTGGAAAGGCCCAGGGCCGATCCCCAGCTCCTCCAGGCCACAGGGACACAGCGGGGATCACACAGGTCAGAGGAAATACCGTGCTCACAAACCCCAGGCTTCTTCGTGTATCGTGAGGCTTGAACCTGCGGGAAACACTTTCAGGGATCCTCACTGAGCGCTCCCTTGATAAAAAGTCACTGTATGTCGTTTAGGGAGATGAATTGGAGCCCAGAGAGAAGGGTCTGTTCCTCACAAGGGCTGGGGTGTAGACATTATCTCATCGTTCCTTGCCGTGAATGTGCTTCAAAAGCCCCAGAGATGCACTCCTGGAAGCTGCCTGATGGGTTTTTCTAACTCTGTTTAACTGGTGATGGCCGCATGCTTCCAGAGAACAATCCTCCAGCACAACAAAGGAACCCGCTTCCAGGGGATTCCTGCAGCTAATGGCCCCGCCAGGCTCCCCTCCATCCCCACAGCCCCTCAGGAACCCCCCGATCCCTCAAGGACTCCTGGCTGAGCCGGCAAGGCAGCCCTTCCCTCGGTGACAGGGTGCACAGGGACATTTGCCCCCGGATCTCACCCTCTGATGGATCCCGTGGCTCATCATCCCGCTCACGCCAGTGCCTGTGCCCGCATCTGCCTCTGGCTGTGCCCACGGCATCCTCGTGCTCAGTCTCTGGGAGCAGCCTCTCCACCCTGGCACTTGGCTCCATGCTGGGTTTTGCTCACGCTTCTGAGCTCAGGAAGCAAAGTGTTATCAAGTGCTTCTGAAGTGGTGGTGGCCCTCGAGCTGAGAACCAGAGCACTTCACCAGCCCTTTGTTCCCTCCCTCGGAGCTGTCTGGCTCTTCTCAAAGGACTAACAGTTTGCAGATGCTGTTTGTTCAATAAAAAGAGTAACCTCATCTCCAGCTTCAGAAAAAAAAAAAAAAATCTGCAAAAACTGCTGCTTTCTGCCTTGCTCCCAGCAGTGCATCTGGGTGTTCTGTTGCCACAAAAAGCAGAGAGTTGGGGGTTTGAGTCAAGGCCTGGGGTTTTGGTCTGCGGAGAGTCCACTCGTTATCGAGGGTCTGTCCTGGAGCACTGCCCCTGCCAGCTTCTGCTTCTCCCTTTAGTGCTTGCACTGTCTGCAGGCTGAGTGTCTTCGAGCAGCTGCACTTCCCTGAGGGAGCAGTGAAACACCTGTCAGGAGACACCTCCACTGCTCGGGACATCGATTTCTGTCCTCGCAATGACCAGGCAACACATCCTGCAGCCCTGCCAGGCTCTGAAGGCAGCGCATCGCCCACCCCTGGCGCCGAAGCCATCATCCTAAATCAGAGATTTTAGTGCCTGACATTCAGTATTCTGAGATTCTCAAAGGCATTTTTAAAAAGCCCGAGGGGCAGTGGAATACCGGGTGGTTCAGGCTCTCCAGGTGTTTGCCAGTGATTCATCAGGACACTCCAACAGCAGCTCTTGTGCAATTGTTGCTCTGTGGACAGAGACAACAAATCCCGGGTGGGTGAAGTGGCTTTGGCTGAATCCGGGGTTGATCTGCCTGCAAAACCAGGGTGGCCCTGCATCCTGCCCTCCTTTCTCTCCTCCACCTGTGCCCTGCCTGGTAAGCAATTCTGCTTCTTGGAAAAGCTTTGCCCCCCGTGAGACAAAGGGCAAATTCTTTTTCTTTGATGCAGCTCAGCCACAGGGTGTTTAGCCACAACGGATTGTAGATTTAAAAAAAAAAAAAAAAAAGTTTACGTGGGTTAAAAAAGCAGTGTTGATAGGAAAAAGGAATGTGTCAGTGTTGGTAAAGGACCATCTCTGCCTGGGAAAGGGAAGGTTTGTGTGGGGCTGTCCTGCCGTGGGTGCAGGGAGGGCACAGACAAGCTCGGACTATAAAAAACTCGGGGTTTCCGGTCCTTTGAGGCTGCTGACAGACAGAACAGCTCCAAGGGCTTAACAAAGCAGCTGTGAATTAGGCTTTAGAGGCATCAGCTCTCACCAATGCTAGATGGAGCTCTGCGACACACAAACACCGCGCCCGTGTGGGCTTTCATATGAGTGTTCGTACTTCTGAACTGTGCCGGTGTTTCAGGATCCGCCGTGGCTCTCAGATGCCCAGCACAGCTCCCAGGGGCCTTTTCCAAGTTTCCTGGGACAGACAGGACAGGTGACAGGATGGCTGGGTCAAAGTGAGCAGCACGGTTATAAAGTTCCCTTCTCATCCTGTTCTCCCAGCCTGCCTCTCTCCCTTCCTCCTTCCACTTCAAGTCGTCACAACCCACAAATACAATTTATTTACAATCAAAATACTTATCATATCACGGCCTCTGCAGGGCTCACAAGAATGGGTGCGATACCTACAGATGTAAATTCGACGCAGGCTTGGGCTTGCACACTCGGGATGAGTCCTGCAGGTCCGATAATGCCCAGGCTGCCATCCCATGTGCTGAAATCCCAGCTGGCAGCGCAGGGTACGGGCAGCAGGATGTGGTTTGACAGCAATTCGAGTAGGCACGCTGAGGGTTTGCAGTTTCGAGGCCTTTGTGCCGGCACAGCTGCCAGATAAACCACCCCTGGGACGGCCAATCCTTTCAGGATGTCAACGTTCCAAAAAGGCCAGCGCCGAGAGGACAGGAATGTCTTTTCCCTCCCAAGATCTGCTGTGTGGTGACAGCTAGAGGGACAGCCCAGGGGACAGCAAAGCCACACAAAGCCTCTGCTGCCGAGGGACACGACGGCTGCTTGCTGGTGCATGGTGCAGTGTCACCCTCGCCTGCTGCTGCCCCACAGCTCCTTGGCTTCCACGGGGTCAGTCCTGCAGGTGGTGAGGCTCCTGCATTTGAAATACACACTGAGGGCAAATGTTTCTTGCTGGTGTCAGTAATTAATAGCAGATGCTTGATGAGGGATGTGTGGAGGCCAGCTATGCCCGGACTTGTGTCCCTGTGCCCCTCTGCCAGGGCAGGGTCTCCATGTCCCTGTGGCTCAGGGCATCCCAGGAACCCCTCATCCACCTGGCTGGGCATCTTGACCCCCTCCAGCCTTGTGCCTGTCCCCACCAGCCCTTGGCCGGGCACACAGGTGTGTTTGTTTACCTGAGCACGTGTCCTGCACACTCACCCCTGCAAACACCTCCCTCCCCATTCCCCCCCGTGCTGCCTGGGGGCTGTGGGTGTGTAACCCCGAGGGAGGGAGCTGAATGAGGGAGCGCTGATGATGAGGAACTCATTAATTCTGGTGCTGTCAGAAGCTCACAGGGTGATGATAAAACGCTGCATCCTTCTGGAGCAGCGGGAGGCGGCGGCAGGGCCGGGAGGGAGCAGCCTGGCCATCCCACTCCCCTCCTTGCAGCCAGGTCCCCCATCCTGCACCCCTGTGTCCTGACGTGGAGCTTGCATCCAGTCCTCCTCTTCCCCGGGATCACCCGGGAGGGGTGGGAGCTTTGTGGGGTGGATAAAGGTGGGATTGTGCAGGGACCATGTCCACCACAGCTGTAACCCAGTGGCAGCAGGGTCTGGAGGCACCTGGAAAAGGGATGATGCCCTCCTTCCCAGCCCTGGAACAGGGATTATGCCCTCCTTCCCATCCCCTGGAACAGGGATGATGCCCTCCTTTCCAGCCCCTGGAACAGGGATGATGCCCTGCTCCCCAGCCCCTGGAACAGGGATGATGCCCTGCTTCCCATCCCCTGGAACAGGAATGATGCCCTCCTTCCCAGCCCCTGGAACAGGGATTATGCCCTCCTCCTTCCCATCCCCTGGAACAGGGATGATGCCCTCCTTCCATCCCCTGGAACAGGGATGATGCCCTCCTTCCCATCCCCTGGAACAAGGATGATGCCTTTCTCATTTCCAGCCCCTGGAACAGGGATGATGCCTTCCTCATTTCCAGCCCCTGGAACACGGATAATGCCCTCCTTTCCAACCCCTGGAACAGGGATGATGCCCTCCTTCCCAGCCCTGGAACAGGGATGATGCCCTCCTCCTTTCCATCCCCTGGAACAGGGATGATGCCCTCCTTCCCAGCCCTGTGCCCACACAGGTGCTTTGCGTGGCCAGCGTGTGACTGGGTGCCTGCGTGTGCCACTGCACGGGCTGGCACCTTCACAGGGCACCAGCCTGTGTTGCTCTGGCTGTCTGGACGCTGACAGAGGCTCGGGAGGTGCCTGGCAGCATTCCTAATGAATTCAGTGCTGCCCTTCACATCAAACAGCCACAGGAGAAGGCATTTCTCGTCCCCATCTTTATTCAATGCACCAAACCCGCCACTCCCGGGCCTCACACTCACAACATCTTGTTCACAGCTGCAGCTTCAAAGGGACCTGGGGAGAAGGCGGGGGAGATTGTGTGGGAGGCACGGAGCGTGCTGGGGCTGCTGGTGGTCACCATGTCCCATCAGGGAGGAGCTGAGACCCCCTGGACACCACTGGAGCTCTGCTTCCCCGGGCTGCCGGGACCTGGCTGTCCTCAGACATCCTGCAAGACCGTGTGAGATTCCTCTGACGAGGTCTGGGGCTGGTGGAGCAGGGGGACAGGAGGTGCGTGAGGGTCAGAGGGGTTCTGTCCTACTCAGAGCTGCCTCTGCCCCCTCTCGTTCTCCCCTGCTCCACTCTCAGCCCAGCCCCATCCATCTTGCAGGGCTGAAACCCAATTACCGTCCCTGGGAGGGGGTGGTGCAGCGGCAGAGATGTCCATTAGCCTGGGGGATGGAGATGGAGCGATAGGAGCTCTAATGGCCTCGCCAGGACTCTGATGACAGCTCCGCCTGCCCCAGCTGCAGCGGCCCCTGCCCCACTGAGGCACCACCAGTCCTGCTTCGCAGCCCGTGACGGGGATCTCGATGCAGATTTGGAGCTCTGTGCATGCACAGGGCGCCTTGTGTGTGTCTGCACGCCTTAAAGCCACCCCAACACCCACAGGAGCTGCCTCAGGGGCGGCCCAGCCATCTGACGGTGAAGCAGCCCAGAGCTGCTCCCTCCTCGCTCCCACTCGTCCCACTGGAAGAAGGATATTTGGCGGTGGAGCCTGCTGTGCTCTGAAGTTTAATTAACCCCGTCTCCCCCCTGAACAGGCTTCCCTTCCTCAGCTCAAATGCCACAAATGATCCTTTGCAGATGCTAATCTGCAGAAGGGAAAAAAAAAAAAAGAAAAAAAAAGATTCCACATTTAATTGCAGAACATAAAGATATTACAGGGTCATTAAAACACCATGAATATGGAAATGAAATCCACAGGCATCCATGCAGATAATGGCAGGGAAAAGGGAGTTGCAGGTGAAGCTGAAAGGTGGAAAGGTGGGAAGGTCATCTCCATCTGGATACATCATTAACCCCCTGCTCCAGGCAGTCTCCAGTGCCCAGGGGGGTGTCTGGGGGGGTCTCGGTTGGCTTCACCCCTCGCCCGCAGCAGGGGGAGGGTGGTGCTGCCCTGGGCAGAGGCCAAGCGGTGAGGGTTGGCTCTTGCTGTGGGGGTTTTGGGGATCAGCCTCTGCCTGCAGCTGCAGGAGCCTCCAAAGATGGCTCAAATCCCTGCCAAACCTGGCCTGTGACTTGCACCATGCAGCCCGGCAGCCCAGGGGGACATGCTGAGATGGTTTTGCTCTTCAGGGGCTCCTTCCCACCCCGGGCCAGCAGTGGAGCCAGGCTCAGCCCGCTGCGTGCCTCATTACTGGGTTGATCCCAGCACCCTGTCTCCCCTCCACCCCGGCTCCCTCCTGCTGTTCCTGCTGCCGCTTTGACACTGACACGAGCTGCTAAGTGGAAAAAATTAATAGGGGCCTCGCTAATTGGAGCTGAGACACGGGGAAAGAGCGTCACAGGGTGGCCCTGGCACCCGGCTGCCGGTGGGTGACGGGTGCGGTGGTGCGGCAGGGCCGGCGGGCAGGGTGGCAGGGGCAACGGCCACCTGGACCTGGGGGCTGTTTGCCGTGCCCAGGGTGCTGCCAGGGTGTCCTTGCAGCCTTTGGGGCGTCCCCAAGGAGCTCCAGCCCCTGGCATTCGGGTCCTGCCAGCTCTCGCTGCCTGTGAGGAGGGCGTGGTGCTGCTGGGACACCTCGGGATGCTCGGCACTCTTCAGACCCCCAGCACAGCGCTGTAGTGGCGTTGTGCCGGGCTACCAGAGCCCCCCTGCTCTCCCAGCAGCAGATTTTGCCTCCAGGGAGAGCGTGAGGAGGAGAAAAGCAGATTAGAGTTATCGCAGCATCTCCTGGCTGAGCTGAGAGCTAAATGTCAGCTCACATCTGACACAGCTCCGAAGGGGAGGGTGAGGAGTCCCGGCGCACCCCTTATCTCAGAGGGCACCTCTGGGGGCACAGACAGCGGGGCTGGCAGCAGAGGAGATGGCTGACTCGGGGTCCCGCTGCCTCGCCTGGCTGGCAGAATCCCAACCGCAGCCCCAGAAACTTTCCTCCTCCGGTTCCCATGGAAACGAGGAATTTTCTTCTCCCCAAAGTTGAGCTGCGTGCCTGAGCTCTCTGTCCAAGCCGAGCCCCGTCTCCAAGGCCCCGAGGGACGATGGTTTGGTGGGAGCTGCTGGTGCCCGTGGAGCCAGAGCCCGGCTCTGCAGCACAGCTCCGTGCGTTCCTGTGCCAGAGCAGGGTGTCCTGAGACCGGGAGAGGAGCCGAGGAGGAGCAGGATCAGGAGGAGCGTCGCCTGCTCGGCACACTCCGTCATCTCCGCAGCTCGCACAGAGAAAATGAGCAGCCTGCTGGGAAAACAGCCCGGCAGGGTGAGCAGAGAGCCCTCGCTGCAGCCCCAGCCATCGTGCAGCGGGAGCCCCCGGGACTGATTGATGGCCACGCAGCGGGAGCCAGCCCCGCTTCGAGCTCCGGCTGGGAGGGACACTTGGGGAGTGAATTGAGACCGTCCATCGGCAATCAGAGGGTTTCAGCGCTCTGCTCGTCTCTGGCAGGAAGAGGACGGCCTGGCGTCTGCTCTGATGAAAGGAAAAGCTCTCCCCATCCATCAGTCCTGTGGGATGGCAGGAGCGGGCATGGCACACCAGCTCCGGGGCCACTGAAATCCCCAGGGCTGAGCTGCGGGAGCTTTTCCGTGGGATAAGTGTGGAGGAGTCAGATTTAAACAACAATGACTAAAACTGAGCTTCAGTAAAAATTAACTCCAAAGAGGGGAATGTTCCAGGCGCTGCCATTTGCTGTCAGTAAAAATAAACCTGCAGGTTAAACACAGCCTTTTCTTCCTGGGTGCTCACGTGCCAGATCCGGGAGCTTCCTCCTGCTGAAATGGTTAAAAACATAAAATCACCGAGGATCAGCTCTGCCCCGCCCTGTTGTGCATCATCCCCGGGGCTGAGATGGGGTCCTCAGGGGTGCATCAGGGCTGGGGTCACCTTGTCAGCTCAGTGTCTGGGGTGCAGCGAGCACCTGCTCCACATCCAGGGCCTGGAAGAGCTGGAAGCATCAGGTGTTTTTTAAGGCTCACTGGACACCTGGCAGGGCCCATCCCTGCACCAGCAGCACCTCCCAGCCGCACAGCCCCCTCCCAGGGCCGGCGCCTTCCCTCTGCCTGCCATTCTCACTGGGGTTTTAATTAGTGCTCCTCTGTATATTCAGCGAGCAGGAGCCCGGAATGGAAATGTACAGGTGTCCCCTTGATCCAGTTTCCATGGTTGCCGCATCGAGGTGGGGGCTACATCCTCTTTTTTATATTTAATAATTTTATTACACTGGCTTCAATCCACTGGTGAAGAAGGGAAGGGGGGAGAATGTGGGGGAATAAAAAATGCTGGATGAAAAGGCCATGTTCTCATGGCTGGGCTTATTTGCTGTCATTCTTTTTCTCTTATTAGCAAGCGCTGTTTTCCAAGATGCTCAAAGTCCAAGAGCTCACTAACGAGATCCCAGCTCTGGCTGGTGTGGGGGGAACAGCCCAGGCAGCCACGCTGGAGCCACACAAATGTCTGTGGATCCACCCCAGAGGCCAAAAGAGAGGAGCAGGATGGTGCTGAGCAGGGTGGGCATCAGGAACAGCACCGAGCTTTGCTGACACGACCTCATCCCTGTCCCCATCCCTGTGTCCATGTTCCCTCTCCTGCCTGTGGGATTGTCCCTGGCATCCCCCACCAGCACAGCAAAGCTTCCCAGGCCTCAGCCCACGAAGGGGCCCCGAGCAGCTCCGGGGGACACCGGATTGGGGGACACCGGGTCGCTGCCACAGTGTGGCCTCGTGCACAAAGAAAGCTCAGGGAGTCCCGGGCAGATCTCCTGCAGCCCTCCGAGGGAACTGGGCTCGTGTTCAGGGACTCGCAGCACCACAATCTCCCCACCCTGCCCCATCCTCACCCGGCGTGGTGGCACCCGGTGAGGGCGGTGGGTGCTCCGGGCGCCAGCACCGGAAACTTTCATCTTTTCCTCTCACCAAATCAGCCTCAACCTCCTCTGGTGCCACCGGTGCGGTGTGTGAACGTGCCCGTCTGTCACCGTCGCATTATTTAGCCCCGACCCTGCCTGTGAAAGCAGGAAAATCTTCTCTGTTTACCCGGAGCTCAGGATGGGTTTCAGCTTTTGTGCAACGGGCGTTAAAAATAACACAGAAACGGCATGGGCCCAGGAAAAATCCTCTCTCCTTGCACTGCACTGTGCGGCTCGGCTTGCCAAGTAGGAAGAAATCCCCTCTCCTCCTCCTGGCAACGTCCCGCACTGTGGCAGGCAAACACACACGCCGAGCCACGGACCTATTAGTCACCAGTAAATGTTCTTTTCTCTCCCGATTTGTTTCCCTTTAAGCTTGATGTTTTCCTCTCCTGCTGCCCGGGCCTCGTTAGGCTGTAATTAAAGCCAGGAATCAAAGCGGCATGGTGCAATTAAAACTCGGGGCGGGACGCGGGGTGCCCCGGGGAAGCCGGCAGCCGGCGCTGGGCTCTGCTCACGCACAGCCACCTTGTGTGGAGTGGTGACAGCGAGAGGAGGCAGGACAGGAGCAGGCTGAGCCCAGCCGAGCTCCGCTGTAAAAATCTTCTGTCGTTTACAGCATCACCAGCTCTGGCACCTGGAGGATGAGCTGAGATGCATCCACTCCTGACACAAGATGAATTTTGCTGGCTGTGAGAGTCGTAAACACACGGAGCAGCTCAGAGTGGGGAAGAGATGCCGCTCACGGTGCCTCTACACTGAGGTGAAATCTCCATCCTGCCAGGGGAGGGCTGTTCCCATCCCTGCACAGGATCCTCCAGTCCCCACGGCCAGGGGAACACGCTGACCACTGCTCCCTGCACCCTTCCCGTGCTTCTCCTTGGGGACAGTCCTGAGGATGCAGCTCCCCCGCCCAGAACCTGGAGCCATCGTGCTGCCTCATGTCCCTGCACCAGGGGACAACTCAGGGAATGCTCAGGCCATTGGCATCCTGCTCCTGGCCAGGAGCGGGCTGGATGGAGCCCAGGACGTGGGCTCGGGGCACCGCCCAAGCCGGGGCATTGTCAGTGCCCGCTGAGCTGTGACAGCGGCCGGTGAAGCAGCGGGCAGCGCCTGCACACAGCATGGCAGCGTCACAGCACCAGCGTGCCGAGCCCCTCGGGCAGGGCCGGGCAGGAGCAGCCGGCTCCACCAGCACCAAGCCGCTGCCACGGCAGCTGGGCCAGCCGAGCCCCAGAGCTGGTGCCCACGTGGGAAGTGCTGTGAGAGCTGCTCACAGAGCAGGGCTGAGACCACCAGAGAGAGATCCCCTGCACTCACCTGTGCCAGAAACACCAGCACCCCATTATCGCTCGTCTCCCCACTGCTGAGGCCTGCGCCCCACGCAGAGGCTCCCCCGGCTTTGAAAATAGATAGTAACAAGTGAGCGCAGGCAGCAGAAGTAGCAAAGCATATGGTAGGTGTTGGAGTTTATTCCTGTCGGTGAGTGTCAGCAGCGACAGACGGCTGGGGGTGGCCAAGCGAGAGGTTTTGGTAGGCGCCCGTGCAACACCACCCCACGGACTCCACAGCTGCCGCGAGGGTGGGGACCCTGCCACCCCCTGCCCTGTGCCATCGGCGGGGCACCCGGCGCTGCGATGCTCTCCTGGTGCCCGGGAGCACAGCTCGGGGCTCTCTGAGCCCCCTCCCTGCACCTCAGGGATGTCTGGTGTCAGTGGAGACACCCCTAAACTCCCCACAAAACCACGACGCCTTTGGCCGCTTCCGGACAAGCTCGTGAGCCCCATCTGTCCTAGCTGAAAGCCACCCTCTTGATCTGGAGGAGCATCTGGGAGAGTGAACGGCTGCTCCCTGCTCCCAGCCGCTGCTCTGCAGCCGTGCCTGGTCCTGGGCTCTGCCAGCGCTGCCCCTTCAGCCCGGCCTGGCCCCGTGGCACTCGGGGGCTCCCATGGCATTGCCCCGCTGGCCAGACCCGCTCTCGCCACCCGACGCCTCTGCTGGGAGATGGGGTGGGCAGGCAGCCAGGGCAGTGGGAGGGAACAGATTGTCCGCAAAAAAGCGCGTCAGTTCCCAACCGGCAGCTCGGAGCAGGATCTTGTTTGTCTGAGCCCGCTCGGGGGGTCGGGAGCTGTTTAAGGACTCTTGGGCAGCGTCCTTGCAGCAGCATGGGGATGTGGGGCTGGGAAAGGTGAGCCCCCACCCCAGCAGAGGCTGCCAGCAGGACTGTGGAGCTCCTGGGGCTCGGTGGTTTGGGCACTGCTATGGCCTCGGTCGCCTTGAGGATCCCATCCTGCCCAGGCTGAGCAAGGAACAGCCCCGGCAAGAGCTGGAGCCAGCGCACATCCTCCCCTGGCACAGGTGAAACAAACACTCGCCGAGCAGCAGCTCACCTGTGGCTCCTGCGCCTGCTAATTGCAGTGTTCTCACTTCACACCGATGTGCTCGATAAGATTAGCAATTACAGAAACCTCGTACGACAATTGGTCTGGGTCAGGAGCCGTGTGAGGGAAATTGGACGGAAGTGCAAATGGGAATTAATTATAACCTGGCATTGGGCAGGTTGGAGCGTTTGAATCTATATTTCTACGCTTTTCTCAGTGCAGCCTCTGGCTCCGCCGAAGGTGTGAAGGGCGCCGAGGGCTTCACTTTACCGTGCTCACTGCTGTCGGGGCCGTCACAGAGCTGGGACAGGGGATGTCACAGCACGGGCCTTCAGCTGGGATCCCAGTGCTGCCCTGGCAGGGGCGAGCGTGGCCTCGGCATTGCAGGAGATCCCTGCCCTCCCTGCTCTGCGCCCGGCAGCTGCCGTTGTTATCTCCATTGCCATGGCAATGCCAGCCCGGCTCCCACGGCGTGTCCGCCTGTGCCTCCGCCGGGCAGACGCGGTCCCACGCCGGGCTGGAGCCCCGCTCCCGCCACAGCCCAGCCAGCCCAACGGCCACGGCACGGGCACGGGGGCTTAACACAACCCCAAAACGCTGTGGGGATGGAGATGGACGTGTCCCCTCACCCAAGAGGTCAGGTCTGGGTGGGAAGCAGGGAGAGAAGGAGAGTCTGCCCCTGGAACATCTCCCAGCCTTGCCCTGCTGCATCCTGCCCTGCTGCCCTCCACGCCTGTGCCCCACAGCCCCCCTGGGCTCAGCCATAGCCCCCCCGTGCTGGTTCCAGCCCGTGGCCCCAAAAGTCGTATCGATCAGCACCCAGCTGCACTGATATTGAAGTGTTTGCCAGCAGCTGCTGGCGTTGTAACAAATCCTCCTGTCTGCTTATTGATGGTGTTTCCCCCCCTCCCACCTGGGCCTTCTTGATGCTTCAGGAATTTTGCAAATGTTTTAAAGGCAGCATTTCAACGTCCACCAGGCAGCTAGCGAGAAGCAGGTCACTGGAAAGGGTGAGGAGAGGCAGGAGAGATCATCCACGCTGCAAGGCAGCTGCTGCTCTCACCCTCGTCCATCCTTGCACGCTCCCTGCACTCTCCCACTGCGGTGCCTTGTGTTCTGCACATCCACCCTGGCCCCAGCCTCAAGTCTCAAATTAATGGTGAGGGAGAATCCAAGGCACCGCTTCCCATCTGCTGGTTGCCTTTTCCTGGATATGGAGGCAAGATCTGGGCCCAGGTCCCTGTTGGATTGCCAGCCTCAAAGCAGGAGAGCAAAGTGCAAACGGAAGAGCAGAACAGAGGGAGAGTGAGAGAGCTGGGCAGCAGCTGCCTGCCCCACGGGGCTGCATTTCAGCAGAGTGCCAAGTGCCCTCGGGCTGACAAGGAGTTCCTGGGACCCCATCCCGGGGGTTTCCAGGTCCCCTGGAGGAGCAGAGACGGCTGGGCGCTGGGGGGTAACACCGGGGCGTCACTCTCCACCGCTGCAACTCTCTCTCTTGATGTGGCTACAAGAGACTGCGGGATTCAATTAAGTTCTGTTTTCCTCCCAGTAGCAGTGAGAGTCTCTCCTCTCCCCTTTAAGGCAGACACGCTGCCATGGAAGACAAATGCCTGCAATAAAGCGCTGGAGCGCGGTGCCGGGGGAGGCCGATGCTTCCTGCAGCCGCCGCTGCCCGGATCGCGTCCGCCGCTTCCCCGCACCTCCCGCTCCAGCCGGCCCGGCCCGGGTGGCAGAGGCGTGCGGAGGAGTCTCCAAGGGCTCCCGGCTGGCTCCGGCACCGGACCCGCAGGGCCGCCCCTTCCCCGCCCGGAGCCCCCCCGCCACCGGCCGGGCGTTGCCAGGCGACGGGAAGATGCTTTTCTGACCGAAACGGGAAATCGGCAGCCGGAGCTGGGGGAGGGAAATGGCTGGGCTTGGGGCTGCCCGCGGGAGCACGGGAGGTTCCTCCAGCCTCAACAGCACCCAAAAAATCCAGAGGGGAGAAGCAGCCGTGGCAGCCCTGCTCGGCCAAAACAGCCAAGGGGCCCCGAGTGGTGCCAAGGACAGCGCTCGGCGCCGGGACCCGCGGCGTGGCTGGAGGATGGGGCAGGGACACGGTGACCCCCAGCAGGGACAGTCCCGCTGGACTCCTCTCTGCAGGAGCCTTGGCCCTGCCGAACATCCTGGATGAGGTTGAACCCTTAATTTGCCCTCTCTCTCCCTCCCTCGCCAGCCATCACGCCATGGCTAAATGAGCTCCAGGCGATTTTCTCAGAAGTTGAGTCCTCGCGCTGCGGGAACACAGGGCTAAAAATAGCCGAGGCCTGTGTGTGCCTCTCGGCCAGGTGAGCCTCACCCCGGAGATCAGGGCTCCTCCACACCAAACCTCCCCTGCTCTGCCTCTGTCTCCTGCACAGATCGGGCCACCCAAATGTGGCAGCCTCGGGACGCGCAGCCAGAGGAATCCCTGTGCAGGGGGAATCTCCCAGGGCTCAGACATCACTTGGTGTGCACAGCGATGGGCAGAGCCGCCCTTGGGCTCAGAATTTCACCCGGCTGTGCTTTACCCTGAGCCGAGGGTCTTCCTTGCGGGGTGGGGATGTGTCACCGTCTTCCCCAGCAGCAGCTCCCAGTTCAGGCGTTCCTCTCGGCGTGACCAAACCCTCCCAGGTCCAGTGAGGCAGACGCATTTCCTTCCCACGGTGACTCAATTACAAATTCAGAGTTAAATCTTCCCCCACAAGATACCCCTCTCCACCCCTCTGGCTGCTTCCAGCGCTTCGAGTGTTGAACACTTTCCAGGGATTTTCGCGTGCTCAGGCTGACCCCATCCACTCTGGTTCAGACTAACTTAATCAGCCTCATTTTGTTACTAACTGCCGCAGCTTTGGACCTCTAGAAAAAGCATGACTTAAGTTATTAGCACCTACCAAGCTGCTTTCACCACCCCTGTGGGGGCCAGAGGTGAGAGAACAGATCTGTTCCCACCCAGCCTCAATAGCTACCAAAAATGGCAAATTATCAGAATTGTGGAAATTAGAAAAATGGCATTTAGGTAACAGGCAAACACTCCTCTTTTCTTCAGCAGCATCTGGCTAGGAACAGATTTGGAAGTGGCAGGTGGGGAGAAAAGAAAGCAACCTGAATGCTGTCAGCTTGGCAGGGGGGGGGCTGGGAGTGATGAGAACAAAACCATCACCGTTCTCTTCATCACCAGCGCTGAGAAGGGCTGCAGGGGTCAGGCTGGGCGAGCAGGCGAGGAGGAGGAGGAGGAAGGACACCCACAGGGCGTGGGAAGGGGCTCTCCCTCACCCCAGCCCTGGCTGTGAGCTGGCAATCCACGGCTCAGCGCAGCGCCGAGTCGCCCCTCAAGCAGGAACAGAACCTTTCCCCACGCACCCACCTGTCCCCAGGAGATTCATTCCTGCCTCGCCCCACGGCTGGACAGCAGCACCAGGGGAAGAGCTTCAGAAGCACCTTGAGCCCCTGGAAGGCTGTTTGGAAGGGGGAACAGCACCCAGAAGAGCAGTGCTGCCCTGTGTCTGGACAGTCCTGAGTTTCCAGCTCTGCTTCCCCACACAGGGAGCCGTCAAGGATAACGCTTGGAAATATCTCGGGGAAAGCAGGAGCCACGGCCACACCTGCATCTGTTTTAGAAATGACTTTATTGCACTAAAAAGAGGAAATCATCTGTAAACAAACATTCCATTCAGGTATTAATATATTTTTCACTCCAAAAATACATCATTAAATCCAGCCACAGAAATATCAAAGCAGGAACAATAGAAAATAGCTCCAGCAGCAGAGACCCATCCAAGCAACAGCGCTGGCTCCCACACCACCAGCCCAGCGCGGAGCAGGGCTCTCAGCAGCTCATCCTGGGGCTCACTGCATGGCCACACACCCGACTCCGGCAAGACAGCCCTGGGACAGGCTGGGGTGGGGCAGCACAAGAGCCCCCAGGCCTCGGGTCTCCCTCTGGGGTCAGCCTCAACGCATGGAGCAGCCCAGGGTCCTGCCCTCAGCATCCTCCTCCCCCAAACCCAAAGGCACACGGGTCTTCTGCGGGGGATGTGTCACCCCTCAAACCTCTCAGAGCACCAAAGCCTTCATCCCAGCTCCCATTCCCCCTCTTCTTGCAGCCTCTGCCCCCCAGCAGCACCCAGGTCCCCCCCAGCCCCTTGCAGGCACAGCCCCCCGGGGAGCACGGGGTGCTGGTGGGGTGTGTGGGGGCCGTCAGGCAGCAGCCAGCTGGGCAGGGTCCCCTTCCTGCCCCAGACCTCCTCAGGGGCAGGATGTTCACCTCACACCCCGGGATGTGACACCTGTCCCTATCCCCCGCCCTCCCCAGAGCCTTCATCTGCCCCCAGGACGAGCTCGGGCACTTGGGGACCATCCCTCGTGCTGGCTCCTGGGGGAGCGCAGGGAAGCCTCAGGTGGGAAACTCCCTGTGAAGGACGGATATATCAGCTCCTTACGTCCTGCATGGTTTGTTTTCAACCACAAGCTCGACAAGCGGCCACGATCACCCTGAATCCCCCCGACATGCAAACACGGCGCGGTCAGAACTGTGCCTCGTGTACCTGGAACGTATTTACAGACAGAAGTAAAACGCTGCGAAAGATCAGCCTCGGATATAAATAGCCAACACTGAGATCTGCCATCTGCTGCAAAAGGACAAGGAAGGAACATCGACTGCCACCACAGAGGTTAACACAGAGGGGACACATGTGTGCGTGTGTGTCCACGCGTGTTGCAACAGGGAGCGCTGCAAATCCTGCTCCCTGCACGGAAACATGCAGAGCCCGACACAACGGGTGACACCACACCAAACAACGACACAGCGTGTTTTATCTTTTATCCACCCGCAGAAAACGCCCCGGCCGGCATCCTCCCCGCTCCCACTGCCCCCAGCCGGGGTGACAGGGTGGGATGGGAAGGGTTGGGAGCACCTCGCTCCTTCCCCAAAGGGAAACTGAAAGCCAGGCCAGACTTTGGGAAGCCAGATCTCACTGGGCACAGGAGTTTGGTGGCCCCACAGGGCATATCTCTGCTGCCCAGTGGGTGCAGCCACTTGAAAGGTCCTCAGCCCTCATAAGCAAGGGAGGGCGGAGGGTTGTGGAGCCTCAGCCTGCCCCCGCGCCCAGCCTTACCTGGGATGGCCTCAGCACTCAGGGAGAGCTACTCCTGTCACCTCAGCTTTTCTCAGCAAGGACAGACATCTGCTGGGACACTGCCTGGGACCACCCGTGTGCCCAGGGCAAGGGGTGCCACCCCGCGGCATCTCCCTCCCATGGGCAGGGGAGAGGCACAGGCAGCCTTCTGGGTTTGGGCAAACCAAAGCCCCCAAAGCTCCAGGAGCAGTTTCCCACTGGGGGTCAGCAGTGGAGGACAGTGCTGGGGTGGGCAGGGAGGGCAGCCTGGGAGGCTGCAGGAGTCAGACCAAGCCAACCTTGCAGCCTCACAGGGCTTGGATGAGTCCAGGAAAAGCTCAAAAGCCACAAACCTGACTCATCTCCCAGGGTGACCGCCCTTGGCTCACTCTCGGGTCACCTCTGCAGCATTTTCGTTGCAGTTTCCAAGACCAGAAACGTGTCTTTTAAATTAAAGCCGTTACCTGACTACAGGTGCGTGGGCTTGGAGAGGTGGCCGTAAGTGTGCTACAGAGATTTACCCACCTCCAACCTGCAGCTGGAGACCACAGGGCACAGGGAGGGAAGAGTCCAACAGGTGCTTCCATCCTTCCTGGTGGGGAGCGGGCTGGAGGCTCCCCACTTTCTGCTGGGCTCCAGGGGATGCAGCCCCGGGGCAGGACCAGGGAGGGAGCAGTGGCAGAGGCTGTGGCTGCCAGCTGGTGTCGGCAGAGCCCCACGGCAGCACCATTCCTGGGGGACCCCCACACTCCGCCACGACCCCGGCCCTCCTCAGGGGGCCCTTCCAAACCCTCCTCCAGTGGGGCTGGGGGACAGAGCCGGCCTCCCTGCCTCGCCCCGGCCCCACGGGTGGGAGGGCTCCCTCCGGGGCTGGTAGCAGGTACCTACAGGCAGGACAGGAGGGCGGTGAGTGGCAGCTCCTTCTCCCCCAGCAGCGTGTCCCGCTTAAGGCTGCTGCCCTTGTTGACCACCTTGAGCTTCAGGGACATCTTCCTGGCGTGCCCGGGGCCCAGCCCATCGAAGAAGAAGTCCTCGTTGAAGACGGGGTTGCGGCTGTTCTTGACGATGGTGCTGCGCTGCTTCTGCAGCTTGCCAGGGTTGAGGCACAGCGAGACGCAGCAGTTGATGCTGCGCACGTCGACGAGGGCATCGTAGAGGTCCTCGGCGGAGACAAGGCGCACACGCAGCCGGGCGTTGGAGGGGTCGTACTCGGCCGCCAGGCGCAGGCTCCCGCCCCGGCTCAGCCGCAGGCTGTGCTCCCGGTCCCGGCCCGCGGGCAGGTCCAGGGGCAGCAGGGCCGTGGGAGGTTGCGTCCCGGCCGGGGCGCTCCTGGCTCGGCGCTGGGCGCTGGGGCTGGTGTCGGCAGAGCTGTCGTCAGTGGACAGCGAGCTGTTGCGGGCCACCGAGTGCTTCAGCTTGATGACCTTGGACTGGCTCTCTTGGCTGAAGAGTTTCAGCAGGGAGACGGAGCGGGAGAGCAGCGGGGAGCCGAAGGGCGAGGACTCCGCTGAGGAGCACGTGTCGCTCTCGCCGCCGCTGAAGTAGCGGCCGGGGTGCATGAGGGCTGCGCCGAGGTCAGCGGGCGTCCGGCGGCCGCTCTCGCCGTTGAGCTTGGCTTTGCGCTGGGCGCTGGGCGAGGTGACGGGCGAGGGGCACAGGCTGCTGTGCTCGCTGTGGAAGAGTGACTCTTTGCGCCGGGTGTGGGGGCTCTCCATCAGCGTGGCGAAGCCATAGGAGGTCTGCGCCTTGGGCACGTAGGGCAGCGACATGGCCGTCTGTGCCTGCGGGTCCACGTTGGTGCCGCAGCTCCCCTCGGTCCAGTCCTCGGCGGTCTCGATCTGGATGATGTGCCGCCCGGCGGTCCGGGAGCGGGAGCGGCTGGACGGGCGGGGGCTGCGCGGGGGTTTGCGCCCGGCCAGGTCCTGCTCTGAGACTGAGGCACCCAGAGCAGCCGCTGCGGGGGCCTCGGAGCCCTCAGCCTCGGCGGGCGCCGCGCTCAGCTTGGGCGGGATGAAAAAGTCGGGGATCTTGTCGGGGGTGAGGACGTTGCTGTAGCGGGATCCCCGCGAGGACTCCTCTGTCCCCGCTCCCCGGGAGCCGCCGTTCTCCGCCACCCCGCGCAGCCGCTCCAGGAGCCACATGTTGCTGCCCTGTGTGGGGCTGGAAGAGACCCGAGGGGCAGCGCTGTCACCGGGAGCCGGGCACCGGCAGGAGCAGGACCGAGCTGGAAGCCCTGGGAACGACCAGCGGCACCGAGAGACCCGGACCCGGCAAGCCGGGGGGACGGGACAAGGACGGGAGGGAACAGACGGGAGGGGACCCTCCAGCCCGGGGAGGAGCGCGAAGGAACCGGCCGCGACGAGCGGGGACCCGGGGGACGGGGACCCGGCGGCGCCGAGGGATGCGATGGGACGGGGCAGACACGACGCGACGCCTGGACCGACCGACCGACCGACCGACCGACCGGCGCCGCCGCGAGCGGGACGTTGCCGGGAGCCGC
>JANEHK010000220.1:59257-73494 GCA_025960845.1 Tachycineta bicolor | reverse complement strand
GCCGTGGTGGTGATTTTCCTGGAGTTCTTTGCATGGGGGCTGCTGACCACGCCGATGCTGACGGTGAGTGTGTCTCTATGGGAGCTCTCCCGGGGCTCCTGAGAATTAAGGTCTTAGCCCAACCTTTCCCTGAGGAACTGTGGAAAAGGAGTGGTTATGCAAAAAACATTTAGATGTATTAGCCTGGTAACATAAAATGCAAATCAAACATGAAGACAGCACAAGGGGATCCACAGAGAAGCGATGTGGTGGCATAAAGTAAAACCAGAGGGGGCTCAGGTGATGGGGAAAGGCATGTTTGAGGCTCTCTGAGCCTCACCCAAGCATGCTGGAACGATTTGTAGACCTGGAAAATGTTAGGGGCAGTGGTTTTTCCACACTGAAAAGGGCAGGCAGAGCTCCTCACGCAGAGGCATTGTTGGCAGGATATTTCCCCTTTTCCCTGGATTGTTCCCTTCCAGGCCTCTGGCTGGCAGGTGCTTACAGAAACTTTGCAAAAGTTGCTAGCTCTGACTTTTTCACTTGGTTTTGGTTTGTCTTCCCTCCAGGTCTTACACCAGACTTTTCCTCAGCACACGTTCCTGATGAATGGCCTGATTCATGGAGTCAAGGTAAGGAATATTCCTTCCAGGATTTCCTTTAAATCTGCTGTGGGTGCAAGAAAGACAAGGCCATTATTATCTATATAATTTGCTGGTGTCAGCTGATATTTAGCCAGTTTGGGGGGGCTCTGGTGCAAACCTGATGCAAAAGGAAGGGCACAGACATGGGGCAGCTTGTGCAGCTGATTTTACTGAGCAGGGGTGACAACGTGCTGCTTGTCAGCCTGGGGCTGGAGTTACCACAGCTGTGTGTTTCACCTGGCAATATTCACAGGGGTACACTCCCTGTGCCCATCCTCTGGAGCATAACAGAATGAAAAATCTGTGACATTTGAACTTGTTAGTGATAGAAGCTGGAAGAAGTGGCCTCAGTGACCTGCAGGCAGGAGGTGGGAATGTGCTGTGGCACAGGGAATGGGGCTGGGGAGCTTCTTGTACTAGATCAGCGTTCCCAGAGCAGAACTGCAGGCAACAGTTGTGAACAGGCAATAGTCCCGTGTTCTGAGTGGAGAACCAGGCAACACAGACAGTTCTTGGCTGTCTCTGGCAGGAGGATCTTGGAAAACCGCCCCAGATGGGTTTGCTGGGCACTCCTGTCAGCAATGAAAGGCTCTGCCCTGCCTGCCTCAGGCTTGGGAGATGTGGAAAGGCCTTGAGTAATTGTATTTGTGCTTAATGGCCCTGGCTTCTCATTATGTCTGTCCTGTCTCCACCTACAAGAGAAAGCTTTCCCCTGAACTGCAGCAGCTGTTGCCATGGTGGAGCTGTGCCAGCAGCTTTCCAGGTCCTGGCAGGGCTGTCTGGATACCCACAGCAGGGGCAGAGCTCTGCAGGGAGCAGGAGTGCTCAGTGAGGCCTTGCTGGTCAAGGATTTGGTTTTCCTTCCCTAAAAGGATGGGGGGCATTTAATAAACTGCTCTGTTGTACCAGTTCTGCTGCTTGTAGCAATCAGGAATGGGTTGTCTCCTCCTGATGTTGTTGAAAGCTCTCACTGAGGGGTTTCTCTGTCCTCTGGTCTGTCTGTCCATCCCAGGGTCTGCTCTCTTTCCTAAGTGCCCCGCTGATTGGTGCTCTCTCTGATGTCTGGGGCAGGAAATCCTTCCTCCTTCTCACCGTCTTCTTCACGTGTGCACCAATTCCCCTGATGAAGATCAGCCCGTGGTGAGTTCACCCTCAGTACAGCCCCAGGGCTCTGAGGAGGGGGAGGAGCACGAGGCTGAAGGAGGAGGGTTTGCAGGTGCTGGTTTCAGGATGAGATGGAAGAGTCTCATCCATCACAAGAATGGAGGAGGCTGCTCAGCCTAGAGACTGACTTGTCTGGTTCTGCTGGAGGGTTCAGTTGGGAGTAAAGGGTTGTTGGTCTTTCCTCTGTGCTTGTTCCCGTGCACAGTGCATTGTTTCTGTTAGGGAAAATAAGTGGTAGAACTTCATGGGCCACCAGACTGAGGGTCCATGTTCCCAAACCTCTTCTGGTGCGCTGAAGGGACTGAGGGGAAAACAAGGGAGAGGCTCTGCTCCGGCAGTTGTGGACCATGGTGTGGTTGCTCTCTAACTCTGCCTTGGGCTCTTGCAGGTGGTACTTTGCTGTCATTTCCATGTCTGGAGTGTTTGCTGTCACCTTTTCGGTGATTTTTGCCTACGTCGCCGATATCACACAGGAGCATGAGCGTAGCACGGCGTACGGCCTGGTAAGGAGCTGAGTCACTGTCCTGCCTCTTGAAAAGAGTATCTGGGGCTTTGCAGGTAGGAGAGGTATAAGATTAGGGTGGGACTAGATAGCTATTGACTAATCATACAGTCTCCCTGTCCTTCTGTTTGGGATTTAGCTCTGAGGGTGAGGCTGATCTCTGCCTCCTCTGGGTGCTAGCTGTGTTTTATAAACCAACCTGCCCCTCGAGCTTTTCCACACGGGGGGCCTGTGATGCTCGGTGTGATCCTGCCCTTCCTGTAGCCTTACTGACAGGATCATGTGGGAATTGCTAGGACAGCTTTGATTTCCCTTTGCTAGAACTTAGCCCAGGTGCACCAGAGAACCTGTCACGTCTCTGCACAGGAGTCCCTGTGAATTCTTGTTTACCACTCCATCAAACATGCCAGAAGGAGTTCCCCTGGGTCACTGGGGAGGAGGAAAGGGGCTCTAGGAAGAGGAGGCTGTAGGGATGTGTCACCGAGACACACAAGGCAGTCACACGCAGACAAGATATTTTATAAAGCAGAGGTTCTTCCGATCCCAGCTCCTGCTGAGAGAGCGGAGAGAGGAGGAAGAGAGATCCTTTGTTTATTCTTTATTTTTTATACATTTTTGGGTCTAGCAAAAGATTGGCTTTTTGGGGTTTCCACCCCTCAGCCTCAGTGGCCAGACCAACTGTCAGTTACAGTTGTTTTCAGGTTAGAAATATGCAAACAAAGGACAGAGAATGAAAAACAAAGGGTTTTGTTTATGTTACATATGTGGGAAAGGTAGAAAACTGCTCTAATATTGTACAGTAACTAAAAGATCTGACTCCATTATGAAATTCAAAAAGGCTAATAAAAAAACTCAGAAAAAACAGGGTAACAGGGATGTTTTATGCTTCCAGGTGTCAGCCACGTTTGCTGCCAGCCTGGTCACCAGCCCGGCCATCGGCGCGTACCTTTCCCAAGCCTACGGTGACACCTTGGTGGTTGTGCTGGCTTCAGGGGTTGCTTTGCTGGATATTGGCTTCATCCTGCTGGCTGTGCCCGAGTCACTGCCTGAGGAGATGCGTCCGGTCTCCTGGGGAGCCCCAATCTCCTGGGAACAAGCTGATCCATTCGCTGTGAGTGACCCTGCTGCCATGTTCCTGCGTGCTGCTGGTGCTCAATGTTTGCTTTAGTCCTGCTGATTTTGAAGGTGTTAAGCCCTTGGTTTGGCTGTCTTTGTACCTAGAGATTTTTTTCAATTTAAAAACATTCTTTCTTGTTCCCCACACCTTTCCCTGCAGTCCTTGAGGAAGGTGGGTCAGGACTCCACAGTGCTGCTCATCTGCATCACCGTCTTTCTCTCCTACCTTCCCGAGGCCGGCCAGTACTCCAGCTTCTTCCTGTACCTGCGACAGGTCAGTCTCCGTCAAAGCTCTGGGTGCAGGAAATCCTGGCCTAGAAATAAAATCACAGCTGTGTCACCTGTCCCAAGGTGGCTTTTTGTGGCCAATAACTCAGTACAGCTGAAGCTGTAAGAACCCGTGATTTGTTCCGGCTCTCCTGAAGCGTGTGTGAGCCTGCTGACTGCTCTGTAGGCATTGCCAAGGTCAAGGCCTGGCTTGGCTCCTTGCTGGTGTCTGCCTGGCCATCCTGGCTGTGCCACCTTCAGCTACTGGAAGGGGAGCTCAGTGGTTTAAAACCGTTTCTTCAGCCAGAGGAAGATCTTTTGTTTGATTCCTGTGGCAGCCCAGAGGCAGTGGCTGTTAATGTGCAGGTCCCTGAGAAGCAAATTCAGTAAACATGAGTGACGTTACATTCAGTAAACATGAGTGACATTTGATGTTTTCACAGGTCATTGGTTTTTCCTCAGAGACTGTAGCAGTCTTTATCGGTGTAGTTGGAATTCTCTCTATACTGGCTCAGGTGAGAAGCAATTTCTTTGTTGGCTTGAGCAGTCTGCTGTAAGAATGTCCAAAATTTTGGGGCCACTGAGTTGTCAGAACTCCTGTGGCCACACAGACTTTTGAAACAGAGATCTTAAATTGGGATGGACCCATAAAAGATCATCAAGGTCCCTCAGGTTCCTGTCCTCTTGTCTCCTGGTGTGGCCCTCTTTCTTTACCCCTGCCTTGAAAACACCCGTTTTTCTTTCCAGACAGTCGTGTTGGGAATTCTCATGCGTTCGATAGGAAATAAAAACACCATCCTCCTGGGACTAGGCTTCCAGATCCTGCAGCTTGCCTGGTACGGCTTTGGATCACAGCCTTGGTGAGGGTTTGCCCACATTTCTGTCCCTCTGAGGCCGCTCCCAGCCTGCAGCACAGGCTGAGGCTGTGGCTGCTCCTCACGGCTGCCTCCTTCCTCCCCAGGATGATGTGGGCAGCGGGAGCTGTGGCTGCCATGTCCAGCATCACCTTCCCAGCCATCAGTGCCATGGTGTCGAGGAACACGGACCCTGACCAGCAGGGTGAGTGCCTGGGGACCCATCTGATGGTGGCACAAGGGCAGGTTCTTGGCCGTGGTGGTGGAGAGGGTGGGCAGGAACATCTGTGCCAGCTGTGGAGTCACTGTACTCACAGCAGTATTGACACTCTTATCTGTGACCATGGCTGGTGCTTTACCAGGGAACTCCCAAGTCGTTCAAGTGGGTGTTTGGTGTTGTCTCTCTGAGGCAGAGGAGGCTGCTGCGTTTTGCCTGCCTCACAGTACATCTCCGAGTCCTCAATTAAATTCCAGTGCATTGGAAGTTGTTGCTTTATGTTCCCGTGCTTATTTCAGTCTGTGAAGCAGCAAGCCCAGCATTACTCATTTTTGTAGAACCTGGCACTGAGTGAAGCTGCTCATCTGCAAACCCCTCCCCTTGCACATCAGCCCAGATCCAAGTGCTTGATCTTGTCTCTGAATATCTCTAAATATGTATCCCCGAATAAAACAAGTTTCTTTGGAAAGCTGTTGGCATTTCCCCCCTTCCTCACTCTGTCCCCAGGTGTGGTGCAGGGGATGATCACTGGAATTCGGGGTCTGTGTAACGGCCTGGGGCCGGCACTCTACGGTTTTGTCTTCTATCTCTTCCACGTGGAGCTGAACGAAATGGCCGAGGTGGAAACATTGGGCAAGGCCTCCAAACCCAACATGGCCAACCCTACGGATGAGGTACCTGTTCAGCTTCTCGCTCTGTTTGCTGGGCTGTGTTTGCCCTCACGCCTGAATCATTCCTGTCTCTCTCTCTCTCTCTCTCTCTCTCTCCAGAGCAGCATCATCCCCGGGCCACCATTCCTGTTCGGGGCGTGCTCCGTGCTGCTGTCGCTGCTGGTGGCCCTGTTCATTCCCGAACACAACCTGGCACTGAGGTCAGGCGGCCACAAGAAGCACAGTACAGGGGTCCAGGCCCACCCCCACAGCCCACCAGCTGGGGGGTCTGATGGCAAGGAGCCCCTGCTCGAGGACAGCAGCGTGTGAGGTGGGACAGGGGCCCTGCCTCGTGGCTCGACTCCACGTCAAGGACGGACTCAGCAGGCGTTCGGGGAGGGGGAGAGAGGGATCCGAGGTGCCAGACTGTGCCAGACTGTGCCAGACTCACAGCTACCGAGGAGGGACGAAGTTTCCCTTCGAGCCAAATACACCCAGCTGGTGCAAAAATGGAATTGTATCACCTGGTGCTGATGGAAAGGGGAGATACGGAGCTGCTCCGCTGGAGGGATAGTTCTGGAAAGCAAACCTGCCCCTTGTGCGTGACCCCCGTGCCAACCCCTCTGCTCGCCGGTCACCAGAGATGGAGCCAGCCTGGGCTGTGCTTGCTGGGAGCTCACTGAGCTGCCCCCGGAATAAAACATGGCATTTGCTCCGTGCCCCATCCCCGATCCAGCTGGTTCCTGCTGCTGGCCCTGGCACCCCTGCACGCTCTGTGCCGTGGTGACGCCTGAGGGGACGGGGTGCGTGTGTCAAGCGCAGGGAGTGCAGCTCTGAGCTTCCTCTCTGCTCCAGGAATTTGCCCATTCTGCTCCAAGTGAAACTTGGGCCAAAAAAATATAAATCTACTGGCTTGATGTTCTGATGAAGAGGATAAAAATGAAGAAGTTGCAGCTGACGCAAGGGAGAATGGGCAGCTACATGAATTACAAACGCTTGGATGGCCACAACGGCTGTGGTTCTGTTTGGTTTTCTTTTTCTTGTCACTCTGAGGTGGCATTTGCCTGTTGCCTCCACGGGCAGTAGGTAGAAGGATTTTGTCAGAAATCTTTTCCTGGAGCTGTGGGGGTTGTTTTAAGAGATAACAGTTCTCTGACAGGTTGGAGAAACAACTTGGCTGTGCTGAGCACTTTGGAGATGCGTGGTTTCCTGGGAGAAAGGTCAGAGAAATGACTGTTTACCTTGAGCACTTGTATAAAGCATGTTGGTTTGCCACTGGGCTCCTGCCATCTGATGCCAAACCCAAAGAATGTCCAGAGCTGGTTTGTTCTCAACCCAATAGATCCTGATGGTGAAGGTTGTGTTGATTTGGATTTAGGGGTTTGGATTCTGTGTGGCATTTCTGAGCCTGCTGTGAAGGCTTTTGTTTATGGAACAAAAACAGTGGAACTGCAACCTCTGCTGCAGGCTCAGCTGTGCTCAGAAAGAGCAGGAGGTGCTTGGAGCGTTGTGAAAGGAGCTGAGGCAAGCAGGGAATGTGTGGCTGTTTATAGAAATGTGGCAGAGGGCAGGAAACAATTGTTCTTGTATGAGTAAATAAGAAGGGGTGGCATTGAGCGGTTCTGGGAAGTGAGGACCAAAGCGAGGACACTTCAGGAGTCCTTTGTTAAAGGAACTGAGGGTGCAGCAGCCAAACCAGTCTTGCCTTGGCTCCTCCCTGGCTGGGGTCCCCTCTCCGTGGGTTTGGGGAAGTCTGCCCAGGGGAGAGCAGCCAAAAGGGAGGCACTGTTGGCCCTTTACATCGTGGATGTTTGCAGACACACAGCAGTGACTGCAAACGCCATTTGGTTATCAGAGGTGGGTGTTTAAGTGAGAGCTGACAGTTTGTTTCGCATTGATCTGGCCTCGTGGCAGCTCCTATCCCAAACCAGGAGCAGCTGGGACACGGAGGGATTCTGGGGTGGGTCTGGCTGCACATCTGGGGAGCAGAGCCAGCAAGAACTTCCTTGATCTGCCGTGACTCCATTTTTCCCAAGCTCCTTGTGGTGACACTCCCAATTCCCACATGTTAGTAGGATGGTCAGTGCTGTGTGTGCATGGCAAGCTTTTATCCTGAAGGAAATCCTGTCACTTGCACTTCCAGGCAGCAGTTCCCCCACCTCTGTGTTCCTCACAAAAATGCCTTTTTTAGACGGGACTTTTACCCAGTCCCGGCGATCCGTTGATTTACAATGGATTAAAGTGAGCTGAAGTAGGGTTTTCCCTCACACACAGATGAAGTCAAACATGGAATCGTTACCTCGCTCACACGGAGGCACTCGGAGCTTCACGGGTACAATATAGCAACACGTTACAAAACGATGAGCATAATTTATATGATATAAAGTATATAGAGATATATTTTTAAAAGCCCTCTCCCTTATTGAATAGTTTATTGAAGCCAATGTGTTTCTGGTCCCGTTCCCTCTCACCACTGCTGCTGCCTGCGGCCTCTCAGCCCCTCCATCCCCTCAGACCCCAGAACTGCCCAGCAATCTCCCCTCCCTGATGTGACCCCTTGAGCTTCTGGTGATGCTGATTCGTGCATCGTGGGCCTGGAGTGTTTTTGTCCCTTTGTCAGCCCCCAAACTGGGGGCCAGGTGCTGCCAGCAGGTGACTGCCAGCTCGGGGGCTGTGGCCTGGTTGGTGGCGGGCTGTGCTGTCACCCGTGATGGCACCAGTGGGGTCACAGCACTGGGCAGGGTGGGGACGGGGCAGCGGGTGGATGGAGGGGGTACAGCCCCATGCAGCAGCAGGACCTCGACAGGTGCCATTACCAACAGAAGGGTGGCTTGTGCTGGCGTGCAGACCTGGGAGCAGGGGCTCTCTGAGGCGAGCAGGGATTCCTTCCCAGCCTCTTGGGGTTCCTCTCACCTGGTTCGGTGGGGCCTTGGCCTGGTGCCTCCCCTTCCCTCGGCGCAGTGGCCCCTGCACTGTTCTGCCGTGACGTGACGGAGCAGGAGCTGGGCCAAGCTGGAGCTGAAGTGACCGGAGCCCAATGAAGAACAACTTGTTCTGAAGGGCCGGTGCCTCGGCAGCGTCCCACGTGAAGGCTGTGTGGAGTGTTCAGCTAGTTTTGCCAACTCTCATTACTTTATGTGAAAACGCGACTTTTTAAAAAGGAGTCTTTTTTCTTAAAATCCGCTTGATCTGCTGTGCAGTGCCTGAGCCTGGCTGTTTTAACATCGGGGATTCCCAGGATTTGTCTGCAGGGACTTAAAATCTGGGATGGTAACAGCAAACGCCCAAACACAAGGCAAAAAATCGTCTCAATCACCTGTCCTGGCAGGTCAAGTGAGCTTCAACTGATCTTGTTGCATTAAAAACCCCAGTTACACCATTGCTTTTTCTTCTGCCATTAATTTTGCAAAGTAGTAACTTTTTACTTCCCTGTTTTTATTCTTTTTTCTGCATTCCAAAGGCTGTTGACAGCTGTGATACCTTTAAAGCGTGGGCACTCGGCCCCACCTCTGCTCTCTCACAGTTCACTGTCACGTGCGTTTGTGTGTCTCTTTTTTTAAGCTAACGATGAAATGTATTTATTTCAATTCAGGTTGTGTTTGGAACTGGCTAATCTCTCCCTCTGATGGATTATTTATTAAACTGCTGCTTTCCTGTTGTGTCGAAGGTCTCTGTCCTTGTTCCTCTCTCCATCACCACTGGTACCAGGCGGCTTCTGCCCAGAATTGAAATTCCCCTTGGGAATTATGTGAAGATGTGGGACAGGTTTGGGAGAGCTGGGTCAGGGCTGCCAGTCCTTGCCCCAGCCCAGGTCCCTGGCTCCTGCCCCACTGGAGCCTCATTCTGGACTGGTTTTGAGTAGCCCCCACTCTATTGTCTTAATTTTCAGCCAGGCCTAATTTAGATCTCTCTGACTCATTTAAACGCTCGTTGTGGCGGCTGAGGATGGTCCTAAGTGACTAATATAATCCCCCAAAAATATAAACACGTCCAAGTCAGCTCTGGGATGAGAACTGGTGTTTGATGGATGGTATCCTGGAAACATGAGCCATTACACAGCCTGTTGCTTCTGTATGTATTTCCTCTGGCCTGCAGCTAGCTTTTGTTTTATTGTTTCCATCTTTAATTGAGAGAAAACCCGCGACTTGTCTCACGTGAACTTCGCTGGAGAGCAAACTGCAGGTGTTGCAGTGCAGGATGTTGTTGACCACCCTTCCCCTGCTGCCCAGGTTCCTGGGGCAGTGGCGAAGCCTCGTCCCTTCTGGTGTCGGTGGTGACAGCCTGGAGCTAGACCCCGACCCGAGGGGCTCGGGGGGTATCCTGTGCTGGAGCCAGCACTCGTCCCTTGGTGGTTTGTGGCTCCACACTGAACTGTTTTGTTTCCTGAGCAACATCTCTGGACAAAGTATTACCCGGCACAAATGCCCGCGCCTGCCCTGCGGGAGGAAGCACAGTCGGCTTCCAGGAAAGGTGTTCAGGCCCCTGAGTCTGGAAAACCATCATTCCCTTCGTTCCTTCAAAGGCTTCCTGTGGGGTGGAAAACACTCGCTCCTTCCACCCTCTGCACGCAACCTGGTGATGTCCCTGTGCTGTGCCCGGGGTGGAAGGAGCTCCTGTGCTCCGCTGGGGTGGGGGGAAGGTCTGAATCCATGGAGGAGAGGTCCCAAGGTGGTGGAATAGGGGTTGAGGTGGATCCACTACTCAGGGGCTCAGTGAGCGTAGCTGCCCCGGGGGCTCTGCCACATCGCTCTGAGCTGGGCCAAGTCCCCTGACCTGCTCCTGGCGTGGCGGCTGAGCCACTGGAACTGGCCCTCGTGCAGCTGGAGGCTTGTCAGGTTTCCATGACTTCAGTTTCCTCTGTGTTGGCCCCTCTGCGGGTGGCTGGGGCGGCTCTGGGCACTTCCAAGTCCCAAAACAGGGAGTGCAGCACAGGGCGTGGGGCTCTCTGGTAACTGCTAATTTCTTGAGGTCCAGGAAGGTCCAGGGAAGCTTCTTTTTAAGATAAGGTGGTTCCATAAATGCTCAGCTCTCATTCAGACACTGATTCAGGGTTTTTTTCATAGCACCAGTGCCGCAATCAGGGTTGTGGGAGAGGGGGGTGAAACCCTGGCACCATGTATGTGTCCTCAAGGTTCCCAGACTCATTTCTGGGAAGAGCCTGGCAGTGTGGGAGCAGCCCTGGCCATGGCTTGTCCCAGGATTGGGCAGGGGAGCTCTGGTGGCTGCTGAAAAATCCGGGAAGTGGCTCTGTTAACACAGGATGGAAGGAACAAAAATCCCAGCACCATTAATCACCTGCTTCGGCTGAGTGTGCACATTTGGAGGGGAGTGTTTACAGAGCACTTCCCGTGCTCAGAGGCCTCCTGCACCTTCAGAGAATTAATGGCATGACCTCCTAAAAGGATACGTGGCACACCCAGGGCATGGAGTTGCCCCTCAGAACAGTTCCCAGATGGGAAATGTCCAGGTCCTGTGATGACACTGGGTGCAGAGATGGGCACGTCCCTTCCTCAGCCTTTTGGGACTTTCCCTGGCTGCAGCCTGGCAGGATGGGATGGGGCAGAACAGAACTTGTGTCTCCACAGGGAGCTGGGCAGGGGCAAGGGAGTGATGCCAGACCAGGCGTGGACCCAGGACACATGCTGAGGGCCTTGAGGTTGAATAGTGCGGAGTGTTCAACACTTTCCCTGTACTAACACTTTCTCCTTCTGTACCACAAGACCAACCCTCACAGGATCACCTGCTTCCATCCCTGAAAACACGCTGTTTGAGGAATAAATGCACCCACCGACAGAGCTGACCACAGGCCTGGGCTCCGCTTTTGGGGCAGGGGCTGGCAGAGCCCTTTTCACAGCCGTGTGTCCCCAGCAGCTGTTGGGCTCATGGAATGGCTGTAGCCTGCAAAAAGCAGGGATAGAGCTGGATCTGAGCCACATTCTGGGCTGCAGGTGCCTGTGCAGGACTCCCCAGTTGGGTGATGGGGGCCCTGCAGCCACACGGGGACCCTTTGGGACAGGGGCTTTCCCGGGTTTGGGGGGGCTGTCACCTCGGCCGTCGGGGGGGTGTTTGGCAAGAGCCGAACTTGGAAGAAAATCAGAAACCTCCCTCTGGAAATACCCCTCGGGCTGGAAGTTGTGGAGGCCCCGGGGCCGATGCTATGGGGGCGGTTCCTACCGGGCTTAAGAAGGGCTGAGATTGGAGCCGGCGGCCAGAAGGAGACAGCCCCGGCCAGCGGCACCCACTCCCTGTAAGGAGGGAAGGAAGGAAAGAAGGGAAAACCAGCTCTGCTGCTGCTGCCCTGTGGGTGATGGGGCCGGCTCATGTCCTTCTCCTCCTCGGCTCGCTGTGGGGCTGCAGCGGTGAGTGCCACGGGGCCAAGAGCCACCCTAATCCCCCGACCCGCTGCGCTGCCCTGCCTTGCTGCTGCTCTCCTTGTTTCATCCTACGGCCCCAGGACCTCCCTGTCACCGACCCGTGACAGCCATCCTGTCCCCACGTCGCTGCTGTAGCTCCCTGTCTGTGCTGGTGGCTGTCTCCTCTCCTGACCCTGCGCTTTCCTCCTGCCCAGGGCGCCCCGCTGACAGGCTGGTGGTGACACCGCGGGAGCCGGTGGTGTCGTTTGGGGGCTCGACAGAGCTGAACTGCTCCTTGGCCTGCCCAGGGGGCAAGGTGGAATGGAGGGGGCTGGACACCGCCCTGGGGACCATCTCCTCCTTCTCCACCCACAGCATCCTGCACGTCCGACACGCCACCGTGGCCACGGAGGGCATGAAGATCTGCGAGGGCAGATGCCACGGGCAGCACTACCAGAAAACCGTCCCACTCAAAGTCTACGGTAAGCACTCCCCAGCCCGTCCCTCACTGCCTCCCAGCACAGCCCTGGATCCCCAAGACAGCCCCTTTCCTCCTGTGTTGCCAAAAATCACCCTTGACGCTGCCGCTCCTTTCCAGCCCTCCCAGACACGCTGAGGCTGGAGGCAGCTCCCCACACTCTGCGCCCAGGACACCCTGCCAACGTGAACTGCTCGGCCATGCACCTCTATCCCATCGCTGGGGTGACCCTCACCTGGTACCGGGGCCATCAGGTGGTGGAGAACACAGACTTTGATTTTGAGGAGACCGATGAGGAGCTGTACAACATTGTTTCCATCCTGTCCCTGAAAGGGACGGAGGTGGCAGAAGGGGTGGAGTTCAGGTGCGAGGTGACGCTGAATGTTGGGCAGGAGACCTTCACCCTGGTGGCATCTCTGGTGGCAAGTGCTGAGGGTGAGTGCCAGGAGGGGCTGGGCCCCTCAACCCACACGTATCACATCCCCCGGAGCCAACCCCCACTGCCCTGTGCTCCTCAGAACATCTCTGCTAAGCAGGAGCAGCCCCGGCTTCTGCACCATCCTGAATTTCCCATCCTTGTACCTGACCCTCCTGGCAGTGCCCTTTGCTCCTTCTCACTGTGCTCAGGGGGTGGAGGAGGTCGGGGCTGCAGCGAGGTCACCTGTGACCAAGGCTGCTGTGTGTTTGCAGCTGTGATGGAACAGCCGGTGGCCGTGGTCACCTCCACAGAGAGCCCCAGCACAGCCAGGCCCGTGGCCACCACAGCGCTTCCTCCAGGGTCGAGTGTCCCCACAGGTGACCCCACCACAGCACGGGAGCCCAACATCGGGACCACCCCAGATCTGGCTGCTGTCACCAACCCTCCCTCCACGGAGCCCTCTGTGCCCCAGGACCTCACCTCAGGCAGCCCCACGGCACCTGTGGCCACCACCACCGCCCCTGGCTCTGTCACGGCAGGGACAGGGCCATCCGTGGGGACAATGCCTCCCTGCAGCCTGCAGATCTGGTCGCTGCCTCCCACCGGGACGCGGGGCAGGGCCCTGCGCATCGAGTGCCGCGCTCGGTGCACCGGGAACGCCACGGTGGGCTGGCTCCGGACCCCCGCAGCCCTCTCGCAGTACCGGGAGGAGTCCGCGGGCAGCAGCTCCGCCTTGCACCTGGACCGCGCCGAGCCCTGGCACCAGGGCCACTACCAGTGCGTCCTGCTCGGCCACCGCGCCCAGGTGATCAGCCTGGAGGTGATGGTCATGGATGGTGAGTGAGGGGTGGTGATCTGCGCACCCCTGCCCCGCTCTGCCCTCGTGCCTCGGGTGGGGCTGCAGCCTCTCGTGTCCGTGCCACTGCTGGTGCTGGGGGGATTCGCTCGCCCCCGGGCATTTGCTGCTGTAACAGCTCCTTGTGTTCGCAGATTCCTTCAGCTCGAGCACTGCTATTGCTATGGGGACAGCGGGATCGCTCCTGGGGCTCATCGTGAGCGGAGCCGTGTCTCGACGCCTTTGGAAACTATTCAGATCACGGTAGCAGCTGTCCTAGGAGTGGGAGCAGCCGGCTGATGGCCCCAGCCCTCCAGCCGTGTCCCTGCTGTCCCCGCGGCTGCCGCTGGCCTCGCCCGGCCCCTGGCCAGCAAGAAGGAGTGGGAGCAGGACGGGGAGCAGCTCCTGCGGCTGCCGCGGGAGGCAAAGCCTGGAAGGGCAATGAGCAGAGGGCTGACATAGCGACGAGGCCAGGGACGCGTCCGGGACTGGATCCCCGCGGGCTGGCACCGAACACGGGGCTGGGTCCGGCGCCTGGGGCTCCCGGCACAAGCGGACGGGCGGGAGCACGAAGGCCGATTGTCTGTCACAACGAGGCAGCCCCGGGGGAAGCGTGGGCTCGGCGGGCGGGTGGGACCGGTGCTCCAATAAAGAGCTGTTTCCGTTCGAGCCCTGAGCACGAGTCCTTCGGGCCTGGGCCGCCCCGGTTCCGCGGCTCCTCAGTGGCCCCGGGACACCGGCGGCGTCCGCGGCGCCCGCG